>ML304094.1:14846-36219 GCA_005239505.1 Nicotiana paniculata
TATTGCACTAAGTTACAGTTATATAATTAATAATAATAGAAAACATACCAGGGCCTCGTGCCAGCCTGGCGTATGGAACGTACTGACCGCCAACCTAATGAACGGGATTCCCAATAAAACGTCGGGTAATGTGGCGGTACCAGGACATATACATCTGAATAGTCTATGTCTGGATCTTTGTAGGTGGGGGAGGAATCATGTGATCTCGTTGGTCCCAAATATGGACATGCGCTGCTACCCATGCTATAAATGCGGTGTCCGCCCTGGAACGATCACCCCTCTGATAATGTGTAGGCTCCCATGTAGGCCCCCTCGGTATATACTGCAGACAGCCAAACTGGCGAAGTACCTGCTCCGTGGCATGATGCTCCACAATATCGAGGCATATCAGCGGGGTAGAAGTGCTTCAAATCAGTCGGCCGACCGAGCAATAATCTGGCAGGCCACCTATCAAATCGTCGTTGTATGGCGTCCAGATGAAAAATCAAATAAGAACACAAAACGTGAGTATGCGCAACATTAAGTTAATCTATACCAGGTAAGTTAGGTACATATTTACCTGTGCGCCCTCCAACAGATCCAACACATCCCTGCAGAGGGGGAGATTATGATGAGCATAATACTCTCGTGCAATTCTAGGGCAGAGAACCCACCTCCTAGCTAGAGGGAGAAACATAGGTGGTACATTAGGAGGTAATGGTGGTAGAGGTGGCTGAAACTGCAGGAACCGCTCCCAGACCCAAACCTAACATACAAAGTTGACGTAAGGTTTAAGATAAATTCTAACTAGGTAGAATTGGAACTGGCGAACCTGCCGGTCTAAAATGGCTACCGGCTCCTCTTCACAGGTCAAGTCTTTGTCCAATTGGACAGAGCTGAAGTCGAACATGTGGGACGGGCCACCATGGTATTCCCGGAGCATAGACACATGGAATACATGATGAATTGAGGATAACCCTGAAGGCAACGCAAGTCTATACGCTACCTCCCCCACTCTATCAAGAATCTTAAACGACTCGATATACATAGGGCTCAACTTACCCTTCTTTCCAAACCTCATAACACCCTTCATGGATGATACCTGAAGCAATACTCTCTCTCCAACCATTAACGCCACATCACGAACCTTACGATCGGCATAACTCTTTTTCCTAGACTGAGTTGCACGAAGCCTTTCCTGAATAATCTTGACCTTACCTAAGGACTCTTTAACTAAGTTTGTACCCAACAACCGAGCCTCTCCCGGATCAAACCATCTGACCGCGATCTGTACTGTCTATCATAGAATGCCTCATAAGGAGCCATCTGAATGCTCGTATTTTACCTGCTGATAATTTAAGCAACGAGCCATATACGCCACCATGTCCTTTTTAATCCTTCTCCACTAATAATGCTGCCTCAAATCTTGGTACATTTTAGCTTCTCCTGGGTGAATAGAATACTTAGAATTGTGAGCCTTCTCAAGAATCAACTCACTAAGGCCATCAACATTAGGCACCCATAACTGACCCTGTATCCTCAAAACACCATCATCTCAAACTATAACCTGCTTGGCATCACCGTGTCGAAATGTGTTCCTAAGAACAGCCAAATGTGGGTCATCATCCTGTCGCTATCGAATACGCTCAATTAGGGAAGATCGAGTGACTTTACAAGCTAGAAAACTGCTGGGGAAAATATCCAACCTCACGAACTGATTATCCAACGTCTGAATGTCTGAAGCTAACAGTCTCTCACCAACTGGAATATACGCAAGACTGTCTATACTCACCGCCTCTATTTTCTTAATAGTTGTTCATAACCAATTACGAAATTATCAACAGCTTCACGTTAACAATAATCCTCTTTCAACCTTCGCAATACTGATGACAAGGTACGATTCATGAAGACCTCATAATTATATATCCGACTCAAAGTATCTCATTAATGCCACTTGGGCGGGGCACCTACCTTGTAGGTTAAGGCTCCATAATTATAGCAAGAATTTGGCAAATTATGCACAAATAGTTAATTAATTAATTCATTTATTTATTTAATTATTATTAGTATTACTTTTATTACTTTTATTATTATTATTATTATTATTATTTATTCATTTATTATTATGATCATTATCATTATTTTTTACATATATTGTTGAATAATCCTAACATGAATGACTCCCTACTAGTATTATAGTAAAGTTTTAATTCACAAGGGAGACTTTAAACACAAGAATTTCCATCACAAGGACCTCGTCCTTACATAACTTCCACCGCAGCTCGTAGCCCGATTTAAACATCTCAAATTATATTACAATGCAAGTATCTCGTCCTCGATTCTGATTCACAAGCAACATGCGCATCGTGCCACTCAAAACCTTCCCTTTTATTCCTTTAAATATTTTTCATTAAGAAAATTACAACACGTGATGATAGACACAGTTATCTCCATAGAATTTCTCAATACAAGTATTCCCATAAGTAGATTTTTTTTTGAGTCACGAAGCTCACTCGAGAGTGGAGCATATTTGAAGAATTTTATTAGATACGCATAACCGATTAAAGTTCAGGAAATCATCACTTCATAATAAGTAGAGATTGTTCTTGTAATGACACCATTTGATATAACGACCTCAGCCATGCCGTAGAAAATATATCGACAGGATGGGTCTCCACCTCTAGGAATCTGACCTCCACCTTCGACATTCCGACCCCTTTTTCCTAGCTGGTTATGTAAGTTGAATTATAAATTCAATGGGGCACGTAGCCTGAGCGTTCTGATGAAATATGAATCTCCCAAGCCTAGGACAATTTCTACCACTACCCGAAATGAAGTATCAACCTGCCCTGAGTCGTCTAAAATTTTAAAATCATATTTGAGTCCTTTAATGAGTCTGGGGACTCGCCCTCTAACTATATGAACGTAGGAGTATGACATGCAACTTATCGATTCTGATGGCATATTCTGACACCGTGATGGTGGCCTGACGCAACTGTTCAAACCCTATGCGCCACACATTATGGAGAGTCTAAGAAACAAACTCTTTCAAAAGCATTTATGAGAACTGAGTGAAGTAATTGATGTTGCATTGAGTGGTCGTCCTCTTCATAGGCTTGCCACAAACACCGGCGGCCAATTTCTTCTTTTACTATGTTGACTCAACACTGCTGACTTACCTCATTTATTCATATTTTTCATTATTCTTTTGGGGTGACTCTTATCTCTATTGACACACAATGATCACAAAAGTAAAGCTCTACACAGATAATTCTTAGCACGAACCATATAGTCTAGAAGCTCGTCAACCACTGTACTCCCTCTGGAGCACCCCAAATTCGCAACTGTGACTTCCACGCTGAGTAGACCTTCTGTAGATTTAAAGTTGTTCGAATAACTGCCTTGGTACTGAGGTATAGGGTTATTAAGGAGACTGGCATACCGCAATTCCCAGCTTTATCTCTTGCAACATCTCCGGCCTTATACATTCCAAGCCAAAATCGATATAAAACATGACCCCACAATATATTCCTTGACAATGGACTTCCCTACTTGGCACGAAGTCCTAGGTCACAATGCCTGATAATCCAAAATGTTAAACTTCACAGCTCATATACATCAACTCCGTTGCTTTCAACTATTTCCTTGTTATGCAGTACTGAAGTAACTATAAATCCCTCTGGGATATGTGCTAGTCCAATATGTACCGACTGAGCTAGAACATCCGCGTCTAAATCCATTTGAGACTGTACACTAGGTGCTAATGTTCGAGCTTTAGAATGAGCCCTGCTTCTGTCTCTCCCCTTAATCGTAGTTGTCATTGGGGCTTCACCTCTTGTCCGGTTGTAGACGCTTCGCGTGTTGTCAAGATTTGTGAGAGGACAAGAAAAGGCAAGTTCAATCATCAATGGTAGAATAAATTCGCATGATGAAGTAGAATAGAAATGAAATTGTTCCTAACTTCATAGCCTCTAAGAGATAAGTACAGACGTCTCCGTACTGATCCTTCAGACTCTACCAAGTTTGTTCGTAAATTGTGAGACCTAAGCAACCTAGTGCTCTGACACCAACTTGTCACGACCTAAATTCCCAACCTCAGGGATCGTGATGGCGCCTAACACCACACTTGCTAGGCAAGCCAATGTTAGAAATCGATTAACTAATTTCCTGGATTAATTACTTGAGCATAAATAAACAAATTTCAATTGCACCTAATTAAAACAATTCCCATCAGAAATAAAATAAAATGATAACAATGACCATTTAAATAAAACGGATCACGAACTAATTATGTAAACAACTTTAAGGCTATCCCAGAGTCTGGTGTTACAATCCACGAACTACCAAAGAATACTACAAATAATGGCCGAAAGAAATACTGTAACTGTTCTGAATATAATAAAATAATGTAAATAATAATGGGAGAAGACTCTCGAAATCTGCAAACGCCGGCAGATGTACCTCGTGTCTCCAAAAAAATTGGGTGGTCATCCTTGAATCCTCTACTGCTGACTAGTACCTGGATCTGTGAAAAAGAGCACAGAGTGTAGTATTAGTACAACTGACCCCATGTACTGAGTAAGTGTCGAGCCTAACCTCGGCGAAGTAGTGACGAGGCTAAGGCGGGGCTTTTAACAATAACCTGTGATATTAATATGTATAGGATAACACAAATAAATAATTCTACACGAACAATAAAAAAATATAACTGAGACAATAAATATAAATCAAGAAGGAAATCTTAAACAAACTTAGGTGTCAATTTTAGCTACCAACAATTCCATAAAATAGTTGGTTTCCTCGTCAGTAAAAGTATTGAGCACATACACTGGAGAGGCAACAAATCTAATTTTAATCTGGGTACTACATACATTTTTAGCTTTAGCATTGGCTCCAACATCCGATGGTTAATAATCCATCAACACATAATTGAGTAGTTAATGTTTCAATAATTTTCTCCACAAGAGTAGACAATGGAATGAAAAAAAAAATAGATATTCACATCAAACAATGATTCCACCAATAATATAATCACATGAATTAATGATTTGAACTATAATAACGTAAATGTGTAAATAAATACCGCAACAATAATAAAATAACACAACCGCCTCTTTTAGGCCTCAGCTATAACCAATCCTTAAAATTTTCAAGTTTTCAAATTTTATTTTCGAATAAAAATAGTGCCAAGATATGGAAATAGTATTATAAAATAGAAAGTTTCAAATCTTTGTTTTTCTAAAAGAACAAAACAGTAAAATAATCATTTAGCTCTTCAAATTTTTATTTTCTTTGAAAATTAGTAAAAATATAAATGTCCTCCCTTATCGCTCCTTGTTGCGGCGTGCAACCCGCTCCCACCTGTCCTCCCTTATTTCTCCTCCCTAAATATATCACCCTTATTACTCCTGTTGCAGCGTGAAACCCGATCCCACCTGTCCTCCCATATCACTCCTTGTTGTGGTGTGCAACCTGCTCCCACTAGACATATCATATCAATTTATTCATAAAGAATTTCACATTTCAGGTAAGCTTTTCACAATACTGTTATTTTCACAATTTCAAACAGAAGATCATATAGCTCGTAAGTTTTAACCTATATCATTTCACAATAAAATCAACCAGAATATAAGTAAACACAGTAGCGCTGTCAATCCAGCTCAGTATTTATATACTATAATAAACTCAAGAGAACAATTAACATTTTTAACACACTTGCAACAACAATTGGAAATAATTCCATGAAACCCAATAACCATGCGAACCTCAACAATTATAAATAATAAACTTCATTTTTTTCTCATGACTTCATCATTAATCTCTCAACCATGAAACCAACAGGAATATCATAATATATGCATTTATTTCATAAAAACAATGCCAACATCTCAACCATGTTTATATCATAAGGAAACCAGCTCAAGCAACCAATACTCTTGCCAAATAGTCACAACAATAACTAACAACAATTCAACAAGGCCAATTAGTCATAGAATCAATAATGAACATGTAACAGTTAAAACAATGATCGAATAAGTGGGAAACGGGAAAAGGGATCATGTATAACAACAATTTGGGTGGTGCATAGATACTCGTCACCACACCTATACAGCACGCCCATGCATTTCACATAACAAACAAGTGGGGAGTCATATTCCCTCAAGCCAAAGTTAGACCAAACACTTACCTCAATTTCGCAGGTCACTCACTGCTCAATTATTGCTTTTCCTTTTGACTTCACCTCAAACTTGCTCGAATCTAATCACAATTAAATTAATATCATTAACTAATGCTAAATGAACTAACTTTATTGACAAATATAATTTTTCCTAAGTTTTCTCAAAAAAAGTGAAAACCCGACCCTGGACCCGCTTGGTCTAAACTCGGGGTTCAGACCAAATTACGTTTACCCATTCACCCACGAACCCAAATATACAATTAATTTCGAAATCCGACCTCAATTCGAGGTAAAGATTCAATTTTTATAAAATTCCCTAATTCTACCCAAACCCTCAATTTTTACCATGAAAATTCTTAGTTTTTGATTCAAAAGTGATGAAAAATAATGGGTAATTGAAGGAGTAAAGTTTAGAATTGATTACCTATGATTTGGGGATGATATTTGGTGGAGAAATTCGTTCCTAGGGCTGTAAGGTTCGAAAATTTGAAGAAGTCTACCCATTTTGTATTCATTTTTCTGCCAGCTATTCTGCCTCGTTTCTCATGCCAAACGATCCCTAAACGCGATTTTTTTGTGTCGAATGGGTTCCTTGTGAAATTCTAGTCAAGTTAGACTTTTGAATCACTCAATTTGGCTTATAATGAAGGAGATATGTAGGTTTTAATATTTGCAATTAGTGCAGATTTTTAATACGCCGTCAGGGGTAATTTCGTAATTAACCTGAAGAATCTGGCAACCTTAGTAAAATGCCCATAAAACCCTCATACGATGTCCAAATTCGATGATTCTTTTTGCTACGGGTCCGTAATTACGATACGGATCTAATACTTCATACAAAACAAAAATAGGATCTCATTTGTTCAATATGATATCATTTATGTTTGAAGAAACGACGTCGAAGCATAAGAAAGAACGAGCGCAACACAACTCACACCTATTTGAAACTCACCTGAGCCCTCGGGGCTCTAAATCAAACATGCACTCAAGTCTAAAAGTATCATACGGACTTGATCGTGCGATCAAATCATGAAAATAACATGTAAAACAACGAATTAAACCTCAAAACTCATTATTTTCCTCAAGAACACTTATAGTTCATAACTTTTCAACCGGGTGTCCGAATCACGTCAAATGAACTCCGTTTTTACCAAATTTCACAGGCAAGGCCTAAATATCATAACAAATCTGTACCGGGCTCCGGAACCAAAATACGGGTCCGATACCAATGATTTTAAATATTAATTCTTTTCTTTATTTCATAAATATTTCAACAAAATAATTTGTTTCAAAAATTGATTTCTAAGGCTTGGGACCTCGGAATTCATTTCCGGCATACGCCCGGGTCCTATATTTTACTACAGACCTCTCGGGATCATCGAAACACAAATCCGAGTTCGTTTACTCAAAATGTTGACTCAAGTCAACTAAAACCAAATTTTTAATTCTAAAAATTATTATTTCTTATATTTTCATATAAAAGCTTTCCGGTTTCACGCCCGGACTGCACACAAAAATCGAGATAGTAAAAATTAATTTTATTCTTATGCTTAATATGTCTATAACGGAGTCTAAATTCATAAAATGACCTCTTGGGTCATCACAATAATAAAGTAAACCTACATGTTGGAGAAAGAAACGTCACAAAAATCCTTCAATATTCAAATAAATTGTTTTTTTTCTTTTTAAAAAATGTTTGTTTGAAGAGTCAGTTTTTATAAATTGACTTCAAACAAATAATAAAACTATGGCTATACAATTGTTATCATTAATTTCAATTTAACACCTTTTAGGAATTGAAGGGTATAAGTTGAAACTTCTTCATTTAGCTGCAGTCAAGCTAATATTGCAAGGGTATAATATTTTTTTCGTTAAAGAATATTAGTTTTGAATCATTAGATTATATGAAAGGCTTTTTTTTTCTCGAATTCAACAAGAGATATTGATTTCTAATTGATAGTTTCTATAGTGATTTTCAAGTGTAACAAAAAGTATATTTAAAAAAGAAATGGTATGACGTGAAATATATATTTTTAAAAATGTAAAAAAATTATTCGAAATGGGATTAATTTTTAAAAACATAATGTAATTTTAAAAATAAAAAGATAAGATATTTTTGAATTTAGTCGAGATTTTTTAAAATTATTATAATAGAAGTCATATCACAGATAAAACAAAGAAACAAAAATCAAATGAAATATTTACAAAAATATTCGGCCAGTTTTATTAATTACATTCTATAGTTAATATACATAGATGATATACCGACAACACACAATTATACACATATTATATATGAATTATATATAAATTACACATCCTTCAATTTTTTAATTTAAGTGATTGAGTGAGCACCTATTTAGGTTGATTAGATAAAGTCAAAAGAAAAATATGAAAGAATTTCAACCAAAGACTAAAAATATAAATAAAGTTCTTATGTAGACAGTTTATATTAAAACTCATCCTTTTATAGCGAAATAGATTATTTTTTGTTTAAAAAAAGAAATAAAGGCATAAAAATTAAGATAAAAGAAAAAAATATAGAAAAAAATGTATGAAAAATGTAAAAACCAGAAATAAGTTATGACAACGAATTTATTCTTCTATTTCATATTTTTTGAGTATAAAAAATTTGGAAGTGTCACTACCCGAAATTTCCCAGACTCTACTGAGCTTGTCCGTAAATTGTGAGACCTAGGCAACCTAGTGCTCTGATACCAACTTGTCATGACCCGAGTTTCCACCGCCGAAACCGTGATGGCGCCTAATGCTACACTTGCTAGGCAAGCCGATATTAGAAGTTTGCAACATAATAATCTTGCAAAAATACTGAGAACCACTACAAATCACATAATAATTAAAGTAAAACATGGAGCTTGTATAGTAATACTGCGCATGTGGAAACTGTAAGTCTAGCTAGCCAGGGCCTGGAGTCACAACTCACGGACTACTAAGAATCTACTACAAGTATTTGGCTGAAAGAAAAATGTAAAACTGTTTGTGAACTAAATAATCAGTGAATGAATATAAAAGAAGGGACTCCAAGAATCTGCGGACGTCGGCAGATCTACCTCGGGTCTCCTACGGTGAAGTCAATTGCAAATCAGAATTAGCTCGGACCTATACCTGGATCAGCACAAAAATTACAGAGTGCAGTATCAGTACAACCGACCCCATGTACTGGTAAGTGTCGAGCCTAACCTCGGCAAAGTAGTGACGAGGCTATGACAAGACACCACATAAACCTGAACGGTATAGTCATGCTAATGGAAACAACGATAAACATAGCAATAAAGCATAAATAATGGAAATGGGGCATACAATGGGGAATAACAATATAAGAAGTGAGAAACAATAAAAAGGCATAATTGGAATATAATCCTCCAATAAATTAAGCAATTAAGACAACAAAGGAAAACTGCACGGCATCACCCATCGTGCTTTTATTATCAATCTCACCAATATATAAATAAAACGACACGGCATCACCCTTCGTGCATTAGACCTCACATAATATACACGACATCACCTTTCGTGCTTTATCACTCTCATATCATGACATAACATCACCCTTTGTGCATTAAACCTCACATATCATGGCACGACATCACCTTTCGTGCTTTACACTCTTCCTCACAATATGAATAAATCATGTACGACATCACCTTTCGTGCTTTACCTTCCTCACAATATGAATAAATCAATAACAACGGATAGACAGAAGTTTCACAAAGAAATCAATATTTCATCAATGATTTATTTCACAATTTAGCATCTCAACCTTGAATCAATATTCAAAAATTTATCAACCTCGGTGGAACCGGATATATGTCTCCCAAAATTTCAATAACAACAATAAGCATGGATGATAGGATTTAAGGCTACAAAATTTGCAAGAATAGAATTTCACTCGCATGCTATGACTCGAACACAACGCATGGGTGATCATCACCTCACCTATACCTCATATTCAACTACAAAACACGTAGCAAACAATCACACAATTCCCATTCCCTCAACCCAAAGTTAGACACAACACTTGCCTCGCTCCCAATATCACTTAACGCTCAATCACAACTTTGCCTTTAAAATTAGCCCCCGAGTTCACAATATCTAGCAAATTTCCAATCAAATGATTTAACATAAGCCTTAGGAATCATCCCCGATAACTACGGTTCAATTTAGTTCATATTTGAAAAAGTCAACAAAAGTCAACACCCGGGCCCGCTTGGTCCAAACCCGATTACCCCTTCACCCCCGATCCCGGATATACAATTGGTTTTGGAATCCGACCTCAATTTGAGGTTTAAATTCCCAAATTTTGAAATCCCTAGTTTTCTACCCAAAATTCCCAATTTCACCATAAAAATCCTAGATTCTAGGTTGAAATCTTGTTAAAGGAAAGAAAAGATTGAAAGAAAAGAGTTAAGACTCACTTAACTACGATTTGGGGAAGATTTGGTCTTTGAAAAATCGCCTCTTGAAGTTTAGGTTTTGAAAAATGGGAGAGTGAATGAAAAATCCCATCTAAGTCCAAAGTTATCAGCCGCAGATGTCGAAATTGCATTTGCGAAGCTCGCAAATGCGAAGGAAAAATCGCAATTGCGAGATCAGAGGCCTCCATCAGGTAGATCTACACCAAAGAAATTTTCCGAAGTCCTAAACACCCCGTAGCCTACCCGAGACCTCGGGGCTCCAAACCAAACATGCACGCAAGTCTAAAAATATCATACGGACTTGCTCATGCGATCAAATCGCCAAAATAACACCTAAAACTACGGATTTAGCATCAAAATCAATGAAATTCTCAAGAACACTTAAAGTTACTAGTTTCTCAACCGGAGATCCGAATCACGTCATATAAATTCAGTTTCTCACCAAATTTCACAGACATGAATTATATATTATATTAAACCTGTATCAAGAACCGAAACCAAAATACATGCCTGATACCAATGAGATCAAACATTAATTAATTTGTTTAAATCCTTATAATTCCAGTCTTACAGTTTTCATCAAAAAATCATTTCTCGAGCTAGGGGCTTCGGAATTCGATTCCGGGCATGCGTTCAAGTCCCATATTTTACTACGGACCTTCCGGGACCGTCAGAACACGGGTCCGGGTCCGTTTACTCAAAATTTTGATCAAAGTCAACTAAAAATCACTTTTATCCCAAAAAATATTTAGTTCATAAATTTCCACATAAAGGATTTGCGAATTTACGTCCAAACTGTGCATGCAAATCGAGGTGAGTTAAAATAAGGGTTTTAAGACTAACAAGCGCGGATTAGAGTCTTAAATCACAAGATGACCCTTTGGGGTCATCATAGTCTCCCTCTCTAAAACAAACATTCATACTCGAACGGACATAGAAAAGTACCTGAATTGGCGAACAAGTGGGGATATCTACTCCGCATGTCCGACTCGGACTCCCAAGTAGCTGTCTCAACAGGCTGATCTCTCCACTGCACTCAAACTGAAGGACAACTCTTCGACCTTAACTGATGAACTTGCCGGTTTAGAATGGCTACCGGCTCGTCCTCATAAGTCAAATCCATATCCAACTGGACAAAGCTAAAATCTAACACGTGGGATGGGTCACCATGATATTTCTGGAGCATGGACACATGGAATACCAGATAAACCGAGGATAACCCTGGAGGTAACGCAAGTCTATAAGCTACCTCCCCCATGCTATCGAGAATCTCAAAGGGTCCGATATATCTAGGGCTCAGCTTGCCCTTCTTCCCAAATCTCATGACACCCTTCATGGGCGACACCCGAAGAAACACTCTCTCCACGACCATGAATGAAACATCACGAACTCTACGGTCGACACAACTCTTCTGCCTGGACTGAGCTGCACGAAGTCGATCCTATATAATCTTGACCTTGTCCAAGACCTCCTGTATTAAATCTGTACCCAATAACTGAGCCTCCCCCGACTCAAACCACCCAATTGATGGCCTGCACCGTCTACCATATAACACCTCATAGGGAGCCATCTGAATGCTCGACTGGTAGTTGTTACTGTAGGCGAACTCTGCGAGGGGAAAGAAATGATCCCACGATCCTCCGAAGTCTATAACACAAGCGCAAAGCATATCCTCTAAAATCTGAATAGTACGCTCGGACTACCCGTCTGTCTGAGGATGAAATGATATGCTCAACTCAACCCGCCCTCCAAAAATGCGAGGTAAACTGCGTACCTCGATTAGAAATGATAGACACGGGCACACCATGAAGACGGATGATATCCCAGATATAAATCTCTGCCAACCGCTCCGAGGAATAGGTAACTGCCACAGGAATGAAGTGCACTAACTTAGTCAGCCTATCCACACTAACCCACACGATGTTGAACTTCCTCTGAGTCTGTGGGAGCCCAACCACAAAGTCCATAGTGATACGCTCCCACTTCCACTCAGGAATATCCATATGCTGAAGCAAACCACCGGGTCTCTAGTGCTCATACTTCACCCGTTGAAAATTCAAGCACCAAGCTACATAAGCAACTATATCCTTTTTCATCCTCCTCCACCAATAATGTTGTCGAAGGTCCTGGTACATTTTGACAACGCCCGGATGAATATAATACCGAGAACTGTGAGCCTCCTCAAGGATCAACTCACGAAGCCCATCAATATTAGGCACATATACACGACCCTTCATCCTCAAAACACCGTCATCTCCAATCGTAACCTGCTTGGCATCACCATGCCGAACTATGTACCTAAGGACCATCAAGTGAGGGTCATCATACTGCTGATCTATGATACGCTCAAACAAGGAAGACCGAGCGACTGTACAAGCTAGAACACGACTGGGCTCTGAAATATCCAACCTCACAAACTGATTGGCCAAAGTCTGAATGTCTAAAGTTAGCGGTCTCTCACCGACTAGAATGAACGCAAGGCTGCCCATACTCACTGCCTTCCTACTCAATACATCAGCCACCACGTTAGCCTTTCCTGAATGATACACTATAGTGACATCATAGTCTTTCAATAGCTCCAACCATCTCCTGTACCTCAAATGGAGATCCTTTTGCTTGAATAAACACTGAAGGCTGCGATGATCCGTGAAAACCTCACACGCACGACATAAGATAGTGCCTCCAAATCTTCAACGCATGAACAATGGCTTCCAACTCTAAGTCATGGAAAGGATAATTCAAACTTTTAACTATCGAGATGCATATGCAATCACCCTGCCCTCCTGCATCAATACTGCTCCGAGCCCCACGCGGGAGGCATCACAATATACCATGAAAGATCCTGAACCTGATGGTAACACCAACACCAGTGCTGAAGTCAATGCTGTCTTGAGCTTCTGAAATCTCGCCTCACACTCGTCCGACCATCTGAATGGGGCACCCTTCTGGGTCAACCTAGTCATCGGGGCTGCTACAAATGAAAATCCATCTACAAACCGATGGTAATAACCCGTCAAACCCAAGAATCTCTTGATCTCTGTGGCTGAAGTGGGTCTAGGCCAGTTCTTGACTGCCTCAATCTTCTTAGGATCTACCCGAATACCCTGTACTGATAAGATGTGACCTAAGAAAGCGACTAAATCCAACCAAAACTCGTAATTCAAAAATTTAGCATACAACTCACTGTCCCTCAAAGTACGGAGCGCTATCCGGAGGTGTTGCTCACACTCCTCTCCACAGCGGGAGTATATCAAAATGTCATCAATAAACATAATCACAAAGGAATCCAGATAAGTCTTGAACACTCGATTCATCAAGTCCATGAATGATGTTGGGGCACTAGTCAACCCAAAGGACATCACCAGAAACTCATACTGCCCATACCGCGTCCGAAAAGCTGTCTTATGGACATCAGATGCCCTAATCTTCAAATTATGGTAGCCAGATCTCAAATCAATCTTTGAAAGCACCCTGAAGCTGATCAAACAAATCATCAATCCTCGACAATGGATATTTGTTCTTGATGGTGGCTTTGTTCAACTGCCGATAATATATACACATCCTCATAGATCCATAATTTTTCTTCACGAACAAAACTGGCGCACCCCAGGGCGAGACACTAGGTCTAATGAAGCCCTTATCGAGCAGATCCAGCAATTGTTCCTTCAATTCTTTCAACTCTGGTGGGGCCATCTGGTATGGAGGAATAGAAATGGGCTGAGTGCCCAGAGCCACATCAATGCAAAAGTCAATATCCCTGTCGGGTGGCATCCCCGGTAGGTCTACAGGAAACACCTTGGGAAACTCACGATAACAGTTACCGAATCCATAGAATAACCCTCAGCACTAGAATCACGAACGTGAGCCAAATAGGTCAAACACCCTTTCTCTACCATGCACCGAGCCTTCATATAAGAAATAAACCTGCTGGAGGAATGACCAGGAGTCCCTCTCCACTCTAGTCGAGGCAACCGCGACAAGGCTAATGTCACTGTCTTGGCGTGACAGTCCAAGATAGAGTAATAAGGTGACAACCAATCCATGCCCAATATGACATCGAAATAAACCATATGAAGGAACAAAAGGTCTACACTATCTCAAGACCCTCAATAACAACCACACACGAGCGATATACACGATCTACGACAATAGCATGCCCCACGGGCGTGGACACACATATATGGGCGCTCAAAGAATCATTGGGCATAATAAATATGAAGCAAAATAAGAGGACAAATAGGAGTACGTAGAGACCGGATCAAATAAAACTAAAGCATCTCTATTACAAACTGAAACAATACATGTGATAACAGCATTGAAGGACTCCGCCTCAGGTCTGGCTGGAAATGCATTACATCGGGGCTGGGCTCGACCACCCTGAACCATGTCTTTGGGACGACCTCTGACTGGCGGGCCTCCACCTCTAGCGGCCTGACCTCCACCTCTAACAATCTGGCCCCTACCTCTGGCTACCTGACCCCTACCCCCGGCTGGCTGGGCAGCTGGTGCTAGAATTATGGCACGAGAACCCTGGTACTATGAACTGCTCCACGCGCGAGGGCGATACCTAGCAATGTGCCATGGGTCACCACAAGTATAACATGACTTCGACTACTGAGATTGCTAGCCGGCAAACTGACCCTGTCGACCTGAATAACCACCCTGATAACTCTGAAGAGGATGTGCACTGATAGGAGCTGGATGATCAGAATAAGGCATGTAAGAGCCATGACTACTAGGGGAACCGTGGGATTCCTGAAGTGACGAATGAAATGTCCTAGAAGGACGATCTCTACCATAAGTACCCCCCTCCAGATGAGGCACAACTGAATCCACCGGAATGGCGAGGTCTCTTGTCCGACTCCTGACCTCCCATGTCACGACCCAAATCCTAACCCAGGTCGCGATGGCACCCGATACCATTATCAGGCAAGCCAACAATTTAACTACTAGTGAGTTTCATTTATCTTATCAACATATTTTCCAACACTTACTCAAAAGTACGAAATTACCCTATTTAAATGATTATTTCAACCTAATTTACAAAATACCAAAATACACCCCCGGTCCCACATCCTCGAATTTCAGAATTTTTCAAGGAAAACAATCGCCCATAACCGAAGGATCAATATTATATAGTTTTTGTATAACTCCATAACTAATTCCTTGGTAAATTCTCATTTTCATCTAAAGCCTAGGTCTTACTCTAAACCCATGATTTCTACTAGTTTTGTGTGTTAATCTACCTAAGAATTCAAGTATTAAACTCATTTTATGGAAGGAATTACTTACCTTACAGTAGCTAGGTCAAATCCCTCCTTTGCAAGCTCTCAAAATCGTCCAAGGTGAAGAAAATGGTTCAAGAATGGCTAAATCTCGTATTTTAAACAACCTCACTGCCTTCAGGTTTTCGCACCTGCGGCTCGAGGACTGCACCTGCGGTCTCGCATTTGCGAGAAAAATCTCGTACCTGCTAAAAATGGGAAGGGGGCCAGTAGTCGCACCTGCGGAAGGGAGTCCACACCTGCGGCTCCGCTTCTGCGAGAAATGGTCCGCACCTGCGAAACTGGGCAGCCCCCTCTGAGGCTGCACCTGCGAAACTGGGCAGCCCCCTCTGAGGCTGCACCTGCGAGGCGTTGACCGCACCTGCGGTCTTCGCATATGCGGTTGGTCCTTCGCAGGTGCGGTCTCACCAGATCTGGTGCACTAGCAGTTCTTCTAAGGATGGTTTTTGCCTCGCGCGACATCCGAATGGCATCCGGGCCCACCCGAGGCCCCGTCCAAATATACCAACAAGTCCTAAATCATAATATAGACTCGCTCGAGCCTTCGGAACGTATGAAACAACGCTAAATCTAAAATCATACCCCAGAACCTATTGTATATAACTTAAGAACTTTAAGTTCTTGAATTCACCTTCAACACGCCGAACCTACCTATACTACTCGGAATGACACCAAATTTTTGCGAGCAAGTCGTAACTGACATAACGAAACTATTCCCGGTCTCGGAATTCCATTCGGACCTCGATAACAAAAAAATCACGTTCTAAACCTCAATTTGAACTTAAGGAATCATATTCCACTATTTGGCGCCAAAACGCTCCCGGGTCATCCAAAACCCGTTCCGGACATACGCCCAAGTTCGAAATCATCATATGGACCCACCAGAACCTTCAAATCTCGATTCCGAGGTCGTTTGCTAAAAATGTTGAACGAGTCAAACTTGGCCTTTAAGGCCAACCTTAAGTAACTAAGTGTCCCTATACCACTCCAAATTCCTCCAAACCTCGAACCACCCATCCCCGCAAGTAATAAATCACTAAAAGCAAATACGGGGAGTCTCATTTAAGGGCACGGGGTTCTAGAATGCAAAAACAACTGGTCGGGTCGTTACATTCTCCACCTTTTAAACAAACTTTAGTCCTACGGGTCTAGAATCATACCTGGAGTGCTGAATAAGTGTGGATAACTGCTCCGCATGTCCTCCTCGGACTCCCAAGTCGCCTCCTTGACTGTTTGGCCCCTTCACTGGACCTTTACGGCGGAAACCCTCTTGGACCTCAACTGGCGATCCTGCCTGTCAATGATAGAAACTGGCTCCTCCTCGTAACCCAATTTCTCTTCTAGCTGGATGGTGCTAAAGTCTATTACATGAGAGAAGTCGGCGTGGTACCTCCGGAGCATGGATACATGAAATACCGGATGAACTCCTGATAAGCTGGGAGGTAAAGCAAGCTCGTAACCAACCTCCCCAACTCGCCTCAACACCTCGAATGGACCTATGAACCTTGGTCTCAGCTTGCCCTTCTTCCCAAACCTCATGATACCCTTCATCGGCGAGACTTTCAACATGACCTTCTCTCCCTCCATAAATGATACATTACGCGCCTTCTGATCAGCGTAACTCTTTTTTCTGGACTGTGCTGTGCAAAGTATCTCCTGAATCAACTTCACCTTCTCCAAAGCATCCTTCACCAGATCGGTGCCATATAATTTAGCCTCTCCAGGCTCAAACCACCCGATGGGAGAACGACATCGCCGACCATAAAAGGCTCAAATGGAGCCATATCAATGCTGGACTGATAACTGTTATTATAAGCAAACTCGGCCAAAGGCAAGAAATGGTCCCACTTCCCTCCAAAGTCAATCACACATGCTCTGAGCATGTCCTCCAATATCTGAACTGTCCGCTCCGACTGACCGTCGGTCTGAGGATGGAATGTTGTGCTGAGCTCTACCCGGGTGCCTAACTCACTCTGTACTGCTCTCCAGAAATGTGAGGTGAACTGAGGACCTCGATCTGATATAATGGACACAGGCACACCGTGCAACCGAACTATCTCCCGAATGTAGATCTGGGCCAACCTCTCTGAAGTGTAAGTAGTAGCTACTGGAATGAAACGTGCCGACTTGGTCAACCTGTCCACAATAACCCACACCGCATAAACCTTCCGCAAAGTCTGAGGCAACCCAAATACGAAGTCCATAGTGATGCGCTTCCATTTCCACTCAGGTATCGACATCTGCTGAAGTAGGCTTCCTGACCTCTGGTGCTCATACTCAACCTGCTAGCAATTTAGACATCTAGCCACATACTCCACTATGTCTTTCTTCATCCGTCTCCACCAGTAGTGCTACCTCAAGTCACGATACATCTTCGTAGCACCAGGATGTACAGAATACCGTGAACTGTGAGCCTTCTCTAGAATCCTCTCCCTCAGGCCGTCAACATTATGGAAACATAAGCGACCCTAAAGTCTCATAACACCATCCTCGCCAATAGAAACCTCCTTGGCACCACCTTGTAACACTGTCTCCCGGAGAACTGCCAAGTGCGGATCATCAAACTACCGAGCCTTGATCTCCCCTAATAATGAAGACTGAGCAACGACACGCACAAGAACTCGACTGGGCTCTGAAAGGTCCAACCTCACCAGACGATTATCTAAGGACTGAATGTCCAAAGCTAGAGGTCTCTCCTCTGCTAAAATGAAAGCCAAGCTACCCATACTCTCTGCCTTCCTCCTTAAGGCATCTGCAACCACATCCGCCTTGCCCGGATGATACATAATCCTTCAATAACTCAAGCCATCTACGCTGCCTCAAATTAAGATCTCTCTGTTTGAACAAGTGATGCAAGCTGCGGTGGTCCGTATAAACTTCACAAGGCACCCTATACAAGTAGTGCCTCCAAATCTTAAGAGCATGAATAATCGCCGCCAACTCCAAATCGTGCACGGGGTAATTCTTCTCATGAACCTTCAGCTGACGTGAAGCATATGCAATAACTCGCCCATCCTGCATCAACACACATCCCAGACCAACGGGTGAAGCGTCACAATAAACTGTATACATCCCAGAACCGGAAGGCAACACCAGAACTGGTGCTGAGGTCAATGCCATCTTGAGCTTCTGAAAGCTCGCCTCACACTCGTCGGACCATCGGAATGGGGCATTCTTCTGGGTCAATCTAGTCAGAGGAGCTGTAATGGATGAAAAACCCTCCACAAATCGGCGATAATAACCTGCCAGACCCAAGAAACTTCTGATCTTTGTCGCTGAAGTAGGGCGTGACCAACTCTGGACTGCCTCAATCTTCTTAGGGTCCACCTTGATACCCTCTCCGGATACCACATGTCCCTAGAATGCCACATAATCCAACCAAAACTCACACTTGGAGAACTTAGCATACAACTTTTGTTCTCTCAAAGTCTGGAGCACAAATCTCAAATGCTGCTCGTGCTCCCCCAGGCTACGTGAGTAAATCAGAATGTCATCAATAAAGACAATGACAAAAGAATCAATATAAGGTCTGAACACCCTGTTCATCAAATCCATAAATGCTGTTGGGGCATTAGTCAAGCCAAAGGACATCACTAGGAACTCGTAATGACCATATCTCGGATGAAAGGCAGTCTTCGGAACATCCGAGTCCCGAATCTTCAGTTGATGGTACCTCGATCTCAAGTCAATCTTAGAAAACACCCGAGCACCCTGCAATTGGTCAAATAAATCATCGATACGTGTCAATGGGTACTTGTTCTTGATGGTGACCTTGTTCAATTGGCGGTAGTCAATACACATCTGCATAGTCCCACCCTTCTTCTTCACAAATAATACTGGAGCACCTCACGACGACACACTCGATCTGATAAACCCTTTAGCCAACAACTCCTCAAGCTGTTCTTTCAATTCCTTCGGAGCCATACGGTATGGGGGAATAGAGATAGGCTGGGTGCCTGGAGCTAAGTCAATGCAAAAATCAATGTCATAATCCGGTGGCATGCCTAGAAGGTCTGAAGGAAATACATCAGCAAACTATCAAACTATTGGCATTGAATCAACCGTCGGAGACTCGACGGTGGTGTCCCGCTTATAAGCAAGATAAGCCAAACAACCCTTCTCGACCATACGTCGAGCCTTCAGGAAAGAAATGACCCAACTAGATGCACTAACTGAGGAACCTCTCCACTCCAATCTCGGCAACTCGGGCATGGCTAGAGTAACAGTCTTGGCATGGAAATCAAGAATGACATAATGGGGAGATAGCCAATCCATGCCCAGGATAACCTCAAAATCAATCATATCAAGTAACAGGAGGTCCGCTCTGGTCTCGAACCCACATAATGTAACCACACAGGACCGATAAATCCGGTCCATGATCACGCTCAACTATGTCTTATAAAAGACTAAGCGGGCGTTGCAAATATAATCCGGGGTATTATGCCCAGAGTCGATCGCACAGGGAATTTACGTATCAATCAAGGCTTTAGAATACGCAACTTTTACTCAATCAATTCTCTCAAGACTTTTTAATATAAATTAGTGATGTGTTAATAATTCTACTGACAATAATAATAACTAAAAATTACTAACAATGTGTTGTAAACAATTATGATAAAGGTCTAAGGTTATGGTTTCCCCCGTTGGTGAACTTCCTTCTCGGATACTTCTTATAGTTTGATTGGTTGTCTCTATCAATCATGAACACTCTATCTACCATAAATCTCTCTCAAGTAATTATGATAATTTACTAGACGCACTCTCTCAAGTTACGCTAGCTAGATTGCATTACAGTTCACTTTAGATTGCACCCGAAGTATCGTTATTTCTAATCCAACTTCTAAACCCTCGGTTATGACTTTCGTCTATACTCCGGGAGTGATGTTGTTCAAACAACTACCTAAATATGCACTCTCTCTCAAGTAGATACATAATAAATAGACACATCTTATTGAGAGCCCTTCAATCAACTACAACAAGAACATAGTTGAACAAACAAAGATTAATCAACCAATCAAAACTATATTAATATCACAATAAGTTTATCCCCCAACGGGTTCCACCAAAACCCTAGATTAAGAAACTTAGCTACTCATATTCATAAGAACCAATTCTAAAATAACTTGCATAATTGAATTACATAATAATAAGTAAAAGCTATAAAAATCAATGTTTGCTTCACTGAGTAGTAATCCAAACGTTGTTCTTTACTTCAATGGCTTCTCCCCTTTCAAGTTGTGTTTTTGGGTCTATTTATATGTTTGGGATAAACCCTAGCCGTGTAGGAGACTTCTATTCCAACCGGAAAACACTTAAAACCTTTAAAACTCGGAATTGACCGGACAGGGACCCAGGCGTTAAGCCCCAAACGCCCCCTTATCGCCAGGGCAGACCTGGCTTTAGGGGTCTAACGCCCCACTAACGCCAGGCTGACCCTGGCTTTAGGGGCCAAACGCCCCACTAACGCCCGGGTTGGCCTGACTTTAAGGCCAAAA
>ML304095.1:0-92918 GCA_005239505.1 Nicotiana paniculata
AGCTTAAAACATCAATATTAGGCCTAAAAGGAATATTTACACTAAAATAGTATAACATTTGAGAGTGGTGAAAAATTAGTTGTTCACAATTACCTCTTCACCCTTGTTACTTCATGTTGCGTCGCGCAACCTGATCTCACCGTACAATCATATTTGATAGCAACAATAACCAATAATTATATCACAGTGATCTTCATCATCAAGAACATAAGTTCATATCAACCAACAACTATATTAAGTCAAGGCACAATAATCTACAGTTTCTTTTCATCATTTGCCACACTCGGCTTGCTACATACGTTCCCACATTAGGTTACATTAACATTCTTTCATTTAGTATCACATACTGCCATATTGACATATTCGAACATTTAATGAACCTTACACATGATAGGATAAGCACAAAGAATCACCCTTCACAATCGCAATTAGCATGGTAATCGACTAAGAGAAGCAGAGAATGAAATCTTACACCTCCACACAGCAGGACAATGAATTCACATATGCTCAAGCAAGAATTTCATACCATGTGCTCGGAAACCAACAAGATGACCCTACAAAGATTAAAGTTATCCATACATACCTTGAATCAGAATTCCCATTTATTTTTTTTGTCACAAATCACCAGACCGTCAATCTATTCCACAATGTGACCTATTTCACTTAGAATTAGGAACCATAACATAACTCGAACTCATTTAGGCATTTTATCGAACGCTATGTGACCCCTTAGATTACTAACCCCCTTTTTGTGAATAATTAACCAAATTCGTTTCCCTTTACTAGATTAGGGAGTTTAACTTACATGCATGCAAGGTATCAGCTCTTATCTCCAAGAATCAATTTATGTGTTCTACCCTTTTTATCCGAAACCTGAGAATTAAAAGGAAATGGGGTGGGGACTCACCTCTTAGAGTGAAGAAGATGACATTTACTCAATAAATTTCAGGTCCAGGTGATAGTGAAGAATCAATTTTTGGTGAAGAAGGAACCTTCTCTCTCAAGAACTTTCTCTCCCCTCTCTCTATTTTGTTCAGAAAATTGTTAAAATGGAAGGGGGTAAGTGTTTTAATTAACTGGGGGTCGGGTATAAAAATTACAATTTTAAAAGTCACGAAGCAGAAATGCGGTGAGGAATGCGGTCCGCATTCCTGTCGCATAAATGGCCCTCAAATGGGCCAAAACAAATCGGACTGCCTAGGTATGCCACTACAATGCGTTCCGCATTCCTGTTATGCGATCGCATAACCTCCTCCGTAAAAATTGAGGTGCATTAATGCGATAGCTATACGGTCCGCATTCCCAAAATGCGATTGCATCTTGAGCCGCATAGCGGTCCTCAAATTATATAGCAGACTGTCCATGTATGCGGTCTGCATCGCATAGTACGTCGCATAACATCGACTCTAGAAAATTTTATCTTTAGCCATGAAAGTTTACGGGTCTTTACAGCAATGCTTAGCCTTATGCAATTAAAGAAACAGGGCTCAACCTGGTGCAAGATTTGAGACAGTTTTTAGTCTCATGCAAGAGGAAGGAAATGCTTAGCCTTATCAAATCAAAAGGCATAGCTTGGTCTCATGCAAGATTTGAGACAGTGCTTAGTCTCATGCAAGGAGAAGAGAACGCTTAGCCTTATGGAAATAAAGAGGCAGGGCTTAGCCTCATGCAGGATTTGAGATAGTGATTAGTCTCATGCAAGGAGAAGGAAATGCTTAGCCTTATGCAATTGAGGAGGCAGAGATTAGACTCATACATGATTCGAGACATTTCTGAGTCTCATGCAGGGGGGAGGCAATGATTAGCCTTATGAATTTGAGGAGGCAAGGCTTAGCCTCATGCAAGATTCGAGACAATGCTTAGTCTCATGCAAGGAGAAGACAATGCTTAGCCTTATGCAATAAAAAGTCAGGGCTTAGCCTCATGCAAGGTCCGAGAGAGTGCTTAGTCTCATGCAAATGGACGAGTAGTAAGTAAGGGCAAAGTGTTTCTTAGCTGGAGATATATTTGTGTCTGGTGGCTTTGTCGTTATGAAGACACTTGTGGTTATTCTTTTTTCCTGCATCCAAAGAAAAATTATGAGTTTGCGGGAAGGTGGGTTCGTACCTTTGTCTACTTGCTTTGCTCCGCTCTGCCCGAGGATCCTGTTCAAGTCACCATAGGTAGAATTTTACTAAGAATTTTCAAAAAAATATGCGTGTATAGTTTTCAAAACAAATTAAGAAATCAATTAGATGAACCAGTAACTTTGACATTATTAGAGACATTGCAACCTTCTTGCCATAGAATTCGGACAGTGCGGATGACGTCCTTAGACCATGATCTCCCGGGCCATGAATTGTGAGGTAAAGGATTCACAGGCCATGAAATGATGTTCTCGGGCTATGAAGATGGTGCATGTGAACCATGATGCCTTTGAATAATGATGTGCAAGATTAAAAGATCCTCAGGCCATGAATTGGTGTCTTCCGGCTATGAGGATGATGCCTTCGGACTATGATGCCTTTGTCAAATTGGCTATATATCAACCTATGAGATGCAAAGACATGGTGCCAGAGATAAAACAAGACAGACCTTAGTCTTGCATAGAATCGGGCGTAAAGATTTGCCCCGAAAAAAAATAATGCAAGGTTTAGGACAGAGCAACATTTGTGTTTATGCAAAGAGAGACAATGCTTTGTCTCGTGCTGGGAAGGCAATGCTTAGCCTTATGCAGATAAAGAGGCAGGTCTTAGCCTCATGCAAGATTTGAGACAGTGCTTAGTCTCATGCAAGGAGAAGGCAATGCTTGGCCTTATGCAGATGAAGAGGCAGGGCTTAGCCTCATGCAAAATTTGAGACAGTGCTTAGTCTCACGCAGGGAGGAGGCAATGCTTAGCCTTATGCAATTAAAGAGGAAGGACTCAGCCTGGTGTAGGATTTGAGACAATGCTTAGTCTCTTGCAAGAGGAAGGCAATGCTTAGACTTATCAAATCAAGAGGTATGGCTTGGCCTCATGAAAAATTTGAGACAGTTCTTAGTCTCATGCAAGTTGAAGGGAACAATTCGCCTTATAGAAATAAAGAGGCAGGGCTTAGCCTTATGTAGGATTTGAGACAGTGGTTAGTCTCATGCAAGGAGAAGGCAATGCTTAGCCTTATGTTATTGAGGAGGCATGGCTTAGCCTCATGCAAGATTCGAGACATTGCTTAGTCTCATGCAAGGAGAAGACAATGCTTAGGCTTATGCAATAAAAAGGCAGGGCTTAGCCTCATGCAAGGTCCAATAAAATGCTTAGTCTCATGCAAATGGACGAGTAGTAAGTATGGGCGAAGTGTTTCTTAGTTTGAGATATATTTTTATCTGGTGGCTTCGTCGTTGTGAAGACACTTGTGGTTATTCTTTTTTCCTGCATCCAAAGAAAAATTGTGAGTTTGCGGGATGGTGGATTCGTACCTTTGTCTACTTGCTTTGCTCCGCTCTGCCCGAGGATCCTGTTCAAGTCACCATAGGTAGAATTTGGCTATAATTTTTCAAAAAAATATGTGTGTATAATTTTCAAAACAAATTAAGAAATCAATTAGATGAACCAGTAACTTTGACATTATTAGAGACACTGCAACCTTATTTCCATAGAATTTGGACGGTGAGGATGACGTCCTTAGACCATGATGTCTCAGGCCATGAATTGTGCGGTAAAAGATTCGCAGGGCATGAAATGATGTTCTTGGGCTATGAAGATGGTGCCTCTGAACCATGATGCCTTTGAATAATGATGTGCAAGATTAAGAGATCCTCAGGCCATGACATGGTGTCTTTCGGCTATGAGGATGACGCCTTTGGACTAAGTTGCCTTTGTCAAATTGGCAATATATCAATCTATGAGATGCAGAGACATGGTGCCAGAGATAAAACAAGACAGAGCTTAGTCTTGCGTAGAATCGGGTGTAAAGCTTAGCCCCGAAAAAAATAATGCAAGGTTTAGGATAGAGCAACATTTTTGTTTATGCAAAGAGAGACAATGCTTAGCCTTATGCAGAGAAACAGGCAGGGCTTAGCCTCATGTAAAATTTGAGACAGTTCTTAGTCTCATGCAAGGAGAAGGCAATTCTTAGCCTTATGCAGATGAAGAGGCAGGGCTGAGCCTCATGAAAAATTTGAGACAATGCTTAGTCTCATGCAGGGAGGAGGCAATGCTTAGCCTTATGCAATTAAAGAGGCAGGGCTCATCCTGGTGCAGGATTTGAGATAGTGCTTAGTCTTATGCAAGAGGAAGACAATGCTTATCCTTATCAAATAAAGAGGCATGGCTTGGCCTCATACAAGATTTCAGACAGTTCTTGGTGTCATGCAAGGAGAAGGGAACACTTAGCCTTATGGAAATAAAAAGTTAGGGCTTAGCCTCATGCACGATTTGAGATAGTGCTTAGTCTCATGCAAGGAGAAGGAAATTCTTCGCCTTATGCAATTGAGGAGGCAGGGCTTAGCCTCATGCAAGAATCGAGACATTGCTTAGTCTCATGCAGGGGGGAGGCAATTCTTAGCCATATGAAATTGAGGAGGCAAGGCTTAGCCTCATGCAAGATTCGATATAGTGCTTATTCTCATGCAAGGAGAAGACATTGCTTAACCTTATGCAATAAAAAGGCAGGGCTTAGCCTCATGCAAGGTCCGAGACATTGCTTAGTCTCATGTTAATGGACGAATAATAAGTAAGGGCGAAGTGTTTCTTAGCTGGAGATATATTTGTGTTTGGTGGCTTTGTCGTTGTGAAGACACTTGTGGTTATTCTTTTTTCCTTCATCCAAAGAAAAATTATAAGTTTGCGGGAAGGTGGGTTCGTACGTTTGTCTACTTGCTTTGCTCCGCTCTGCCCGAGGATCCTGTTCAAGTCACCATTGGTAGAATTTGGCTAAAAATTTTTAAAAAAATATGCGTGTATAGTTTTCAAAACAAATTAAGAAATCAATTAGACAAACCACTAACTGTTACATTATTAGAGACATTGCAACCTTCTTGCCATAGAATTTTGAGGGTCCTCCTCAAAATTCTGCCCCAGTTATCTGGACAAACTTCTGGCTATACCGCGCACAGTGTCGTTGACTGAACCTGCTTTGGAATTTTGCGGGTCCTCCTCAAAATTCTTCCTAGTTTCTGATTATGGGGAATATGGATTAGGTTTGTTCTCAAAGTTCTCAACTTGTCTAACGATTTTGTCAGGTATCACAGCTTCTTCTTCTATCTCTTCCGAAACACTATCTTTATGTTGTGTTGTATCATTACATGTCAGAGTCGTTGGTTCATCAATGTAAGGAATATTAATGCTGTAGAAAAATATGAAAGGTAGTGGTAATAAAACATCAAACTATTGATAAATACTGAAACATTAGACAAAGTAATGTTTAAATGACTAAACAATGATTTATGAAACAAAATACTGAAAGGAAAGAAAGATGTTTTAAAAAAAAAATGCTCAAAAGAATAATTTTCAAATAACACTAGCAGCCATGCTACCGCGGGACTCGTTTGGACCTAGATGGTGTGGCGGTCCAATTCCTGAAGACTGCTCCCTTCTCCACTATCTGGATGGTAAGGCCTTCCTCCTCCTCCTCCTCCTCAACTATCACATTGCAGTCCATATCTTCGTCTTCCAAGAACAGGTTCTTTAGACCAACTAAAGCTTCCTCTTCTTCAGATCCCCATATTGTGTCAGCCTGATGAAAGGATTGGCTCAAATGCGGTACCGATTGCTGAAGAGGGTAATATGGACCACACCATGGCGGCGACCAATCATTATATTCTTTCCGGGTATACTGATATCCAAGCCCAAAGGTTGTACCGTGACGTTTTAGCTGTATCCGTTTGCTAATGCCTTGGAGTTTCTTCCCGATCCCTTTGCCGGGTTCATACTCTGACCATGCTAGTATGCTTTCTATTTTGCTTCTCCACCACTTGTCTTTCTCTATTGCGTTGACGCGCTCGATGCAGTGATAAGTTTCCCCTCCTAACTTCCTTTTATTCTCCACGACCAGAACGTTTTGGTTGGTATAAATAGGATTACTCCCGTCTCCATGAATGATCTCTTCCTGATAATTCCATTTGAATTTCACAGCCTAATGCAAAGTAGATTCCACGGCCCTGACAGCGTGTATCCAAGGTCATCCCAACAGCAGATTGTATGAGGCGAATATGTCTAGTACTTGAATTCGACATCGAACCAGGTCGGACCCATCTGTAAGCATAGATTGGTTTCTCCAACTGTGGCCCTTTGAGACCCATCGAATGGCTTCACGTTCATGGTCCCTGCTCGTATTTCATGCAAATCTTTACCCAACCTTTTCAAAGTGGTCAGCGGGCAAATGGTGAGGCTGGATCTCCCGTTTATCAAAACTATGGCAATAAATTTATCCTTGTATTGTACCGTGATGTGTAGTGCCCTGTTGTGGCTTAACGCTTCTGCTGGCAATTTGTCTTCATGAAAGGTGATCTTGTGGCTCTCCAGTACTTTCCCTACAATATTGGCCATCACCCCACTGGTGATATTGTTAGGTACGTAAGATTCAATTAATACTTTCATTAAAGCATTCCTATGCGCCTCGAAATTCTACAATAATGATAGGATGGATATCTAGGCGGAAGTTTTTGTCAGATGGTCCACCACAAAATATTCCCTTGCTTGTACCTTTCTCCAAGTATCATCCGGGCCGGTTTTAATGGTAGGTTGTTTGGCAGCGGCTTCTTTACTCATTCCTCCCAAATTCTCAGGTGTATAAATTTTGCAGGTTCTGGTTATCCCCTGCGCCGCACCAGATTCTTCCATTTTTTCTTTTCCTTTTCCCTTGAACTGTACAACATAATCCCAAGGTACGTCATTGGAATTAAAGGGTGGTGTGGATGCTATTGTCATAGTGAAGGGTGTGGTTATTTCTACTTCGAATGGAGCAAGCGTAGCTGCAGGTGTGTCACTTCAGTTTCGAATGGAGTTGATGCGACTACTTAAACTTCGAATGGTAGTTGTATTTGTACCACAATAAGAGTGAGTGTGAGAACAGTTTTCTTAGGATCTTCCCCTTCTCGAATAAGTCCAATTGACCCTTCATGATCCTATTCTTCATCAGTCTCTATCACATGTACTCCTTCACCTCTATGATCCGGAAGAGGGTTATTGCAGACGTTGGGTGTGGCTTCCTTTGCTTATATGACCTTGGTATCAATCACTGTTTGAATCTTGTCTCTCAAAGTGCGTAATTCATCGATGGTATGTCCTTTCATGCTAGAATGGTATGCACATGTTTTGTCTGGATTGACCCATTGAGAGGAGTTTTCCATGGCAACAACGGGAATAGGGTAACATATCCAGCAGCTTTCAATCTTTCGTATAATTGGTCGATATGTTCAGAAATATGGGTATATTATCTGGGTGGCATGTGGTCAAAGTTAGGTTTGGGTTTTTGATTGTTTTGGCGGGCTGGCGTTGAGTGATAATAGGCTGGCTGAGTGTTATAAGTGTGGGTAGGCGGTGGCGGGTTGCAGATATCTGGGAGGTGAAGGTTGATATGTGGAGGTGTTTAGTGTGTGAGTGGAAATTTTTGACCTTGGGCTACCATCACGGCTCCTACTTCTTCTTCTTTGATATACCCCCTAACTGTAATGCCTCAAAATTGGTCACCATCCCGCTTTTGATTCCTTCTTCAATCCTCTCCCCTAGCTTCATGATGCCAGAGAATTTGTGATTTTTGATAACCGTTAGCGTTTCATAGTACTGTGGATGCTGAGCTCGAACGAAGAATTTGTTCATGTGCTCTTCTTCCAATGCCGACCTTACCTTTACAACTTCTGACCTCCACCGAGTAGCATACTCGTGGAAAGTCTCTGTTGGTTTCATCTTGAGGTTTTGTATATAGAAGACGTTGGGTGTATTCTACATATTAAACCTAAATCCGTCTATGAAGTCCGATGCCATGCTTACCAAATTAACCCACTTCTTGGGATTTTTATTGATGTACCAAGATAAGGCGTCTCCAATGAGACTTCTCATGAATAGTTTCATGCGAATCCTTTCATCTTTCCCAACTCCTACGAGCTTGTCATAGTATGTTCTTAGATGCACCTTCGGGTCACCCGTGTCGTCAAACATATTGAACGTAGGAGGTTTGTGACCCTCTGGCAGTTCTACGTCTTGCTAAATACACAGATCTTCATAATTCCAACCTTCAATAGCTTTACCTCCTTCAACACCATGGACTCATCTTGTGATATTCTTAAGTTCGTCTCCCATATTCTTGATGAGTAGGTCCTTCTTGACGGATTATGATGTGTATGAGGTTGATTGACTGGAGTGAGGTAAGGTTTCTATGTATATGGGGTTATTTTGGTGGATACCTGGGGTTTGAGTGTGGTAGTGATCATTGGTTGAATTATGTGGATCGGGAATGGGTTGCGTAGCATTTTGAGGAGTATGAAAGTAGTGGTTTTCGGGTACTGAGTCAGGAGATGTTGGTGTTGATGAGGAGTTGATACTAGTGGAGGATAAGGATTTTGTGGAGTTGTTGCATAGTGATGAGGTGTGGGAGGATTCTGTGGACGTTGGTTTGGTATGTTTTGAGGGGGTATTGGGTTATGAGCGTTTTGCTGGTTAATATCCGGGAGGTTTAAGGCGAGGGAGAGGTTTGCCAAGTTGCGGACCTGCTCAAGTTCCCCTTGCAGTTCTGGTATTTTTTGCTCCAATCGTAGAACAAAATAATTTTGTGCCGGAGTATTCTGACCATCTGAAGTTTCAACATTTTCCACATGCGCAATATTGTCTTTCCTGATACCACTCATATCATCCATCTTAGCCTTTCCCTTACTTTTAGGATCACTCGTAGGAGGAGGAGGTGGAGGGCTTCTGGATCTGTTATGGTATACTGAAGATGCCAGTATGCACGAACCAACCTTAGGGGATGGGAATAATCAAAATAAAGAAAAATAAAAGAAAAATGTAAACAAGCCAGCAGGGATTTTGAAGAAATATTTGCAGTATTTAAACATGTATTGCAGAATTATAAATTCGTCCTAATTTGGGGACCTCGTTGTGCCCGAGGTAGGCCTAGCGACACGTATATTTTGGAGAAATTTAATGCCAATAATTGCATCATTTCATTAATGTAATAAATAAGTCAATATTCTAAAACGAGAATAAATAAAGAAGTTACAAATGGCATTTCACTTATTACATTCAAATTCTAAACGACTATAGAAAGCAAGTAAATAATAACACTAATTTACTTGGTCCCGGAAGGACCTTCTCCAAACTTGGGTTTCTTGGTCCCATCAATCAGATATCTCAAGTCGCGCATGTCTAGCAGCAGGTACGCCCTTGCTAGGTGCCCTCTGCATTCTGACAGTCTACGACCCTTTTCCTCTCCGGGTTTGACTAGTTTTACATTAATGATTAGCATATCAGCACGTTTTCTCCAAATAATGCACATATCATGAGTGTGCCCGTTGGGATTAGGAAATCTCGATGGGCTTTGTACAAGGCTTTTCCTTATAGGGTTATTATGCGGGCAACATACTAACCCCTGCTAGGTTTGAGCATGATGCATGTACAATTATTATCAGAGTATGTTTTCTTATAGAAGTCTAGACTGGTACCTTCAAGCGGACAACTTAAGACGGAAAGGCACGGAACCGTCGACTGCACCGCTGATCGACTAGTTTTACTGCAAATAAGCCTTTCCAAATTTAAAAAGGTAATGTATTAAGAGCGCGGACATCAAACGCGACTATGGTATTAATTACGCACGAGTGGAAGATGATGTCGAGCATGTACTTATGCAAAAAGAAAATAACATGTTATCAAGTATTTTGCAAGTTAATGCGATAAATGCAGTATTTAATGTATGCAAAGACAAGAAAGGAAGAAAAACAAGGAAAGAGTTAGTTCGTATAACTGAAAAATTATAATAAATCGATAAACGGGGTAGGGATGACAAAATTTAAAGAATGAATTTAGGGAACGTAATTGAGACAATAACAGAGGAATTGCATATTGTAGAACGATTAAACGACGGATTGCAAGTAAGTTCATATAAAGGAAAATGGGAAATGGGTGTGCATGTAGTAATAACAAGGGTTAATGTGGCGGGATGTTCAAGCATTAGCAAAGTAATAAAGACATGCCTATCAAGAAAGACTAATTCACATAGACCAAGTTCATTATGGTAAAAGCCTAAAGATATCCCCAGCAGAGTCGCGATGTTGTCACGCCCCTTTTTCTCGTGAAATTGGGTTTCGACATGTAACAACACTTTTAAATAGGATAAAATGAGAAGAGTCGCCACCTAACGACTTTGAGGTGCGTTAGGGCACCTATTTGCAAGTAACTCTGATTTAACTTATTTGCATCACCAAAGATCGGGTAAGGGCTCAAATTACCTCGAGGGAAGGTGTTAGGCACCCCTCGAGGTACCGACGGAACATAAATTATGTGAATTAGTCTAATAAAGAAGGGAGAGGACTATTTAATAGGGATCGGGGGTCCTAAATTTTTTAACCTAAAGGATCATCCCGTGCAACATAAATAAGACTTCGTAACTCCCCCAAGACGGGGTGTTACTCATATTATTTAGCGGGCATAGACTATCATCTCTTGCTACCCGATTATTGTCTTTAAGTTTTTACCTAAAAAAACTCTAATCAATTTTAACTTGTGTCCTATGCGTGCACTACTCATCCCTTACCCATGGTCCCGGAGGCATTGGGACCTTTATTTCTTGGATGGTTCTATACTCAGCCTAGGTTGCTCAAAAATTGTAAAACTAAGCGACAGAGAAAACATATTGGACTTTTCATACAAAAGCAGACAAAGGCTCATCTTAGCCCCCGCACATAAGGAAGCAAATGCACGAAAAACATGTTAGCGTATTGACCGTTTAATCAGTTAAGGATATTGAATCCTATAGACATGATTTCTACGTGATTCTGGATTTTAAAGCATGATGACAGTTTATGAAAAGTATCTCTAGGTAATTCTGTAATATAAACGTGCTGATAGTAATTCCTAAGTAATCACGTAATTGCCTATTGATTTTAATTAGAGCGTTTGAACCTATAAGCAGGTTATCTAACTGATTTAATCGACAATTGACAACAGGAAAGCTCAGAATTATTACTTACTCTTATAGGAATGCTTTCCAGTGGTAATTAACAAGGCGTTTAGGCAGATTCCAGTTTTAGTATTTTGGCACAAAATATAGTTATCACTATGAGCATGAGTTCTATGTTTAGTAATTACGATTGTTATTAATGCCTAAAGATATGCACATTAACTAGGAGATTGTGTCAGTTGATTTAGGCCTAAAAACATGATTTCTAAGCGAGCAGATGTGAGTATGCTGTAATTTAAACTGGATTATTGCATTTCCTATAGGCATGGTTTTTGGTCGTGTGAACTAAAGTAAACAAGATATGCACAGAATTTGTTCGAGTCAAAATGATATCCATATAGGCATGTTTTCTAATCATGTAAAGCAAAGTAAACAAAATATTCATAGCATTTGTTTGAGCCAAAATGAAACCCCAATAGGAAGGTTTTCTAACATGCTTGGCAGACGTAAACATTTAGACGGATTTTAGCACACAATTTCTGGGCATAAAACAAAACTAAATGGACATGTTATCTAACATAATAGCACCAGAAAAACCTAAAGGCATGTTATCTACCCACATAATATCAAATAAACCCTTGTCCCAATTTAATTATCACCCTAATTATTATTACAAGCAATTATTACATACCAGAATCGAATGAATATATTACAGAGTAGTAAACTATAGGATGCCTTCAAAAAGCCTAAAATAACATCTGGATGGGTCGGGCCCTTTAATTCACAACTTCTCCAAAGCCAGTGTTCATAGAATCACAAAATCATCGACTCACTTCTATTTTACAACACAAGCATACCAAGTCCAGTCCTCTATTGTGTTAGAGTTCCCAAGGGTTTCACGAACCCCAAGTAGTGCTCACAATAGAGTGAAAAGATCATAACCAATTCAAGGAAAAAATATGGATCAAATCCTGGTGTGTCAGAGTTCACGAGGGTCTTATAAGAGCCCTGAGTAGTGCTCACTCCAAGAAGGCCAAGGACAGTAGTTAGGTTTTTTCGGCTTTCAACCAGCATATAATTAGGATTCAGAAGAGTGCAGGGCAGGATTTGGAAGCATACTTAGGGATAGAATCACACATAGCACAAAGACAAACACTTTGAAACTAAGGAGACTTGAAACTAACAAATTTGAAGATTAACAAAGTCATAAACCGATAAGGACCAATTCATGAGCATGCTTCACAAAAGACAATAGGGAATTCAAATCATAGACTGATCAATTAATCAGTTAAGAAGCACATTGGCTATCAGTAGGTATTAACAAAGAGATTATAGCACGGTGAGCACATAATCAAATAAATATCATGATAATAGATTTGACAACAAACTAAGGAGTCTACATGGTGAACTAGTGTCAAAACATACTTAATACCTAACAACAGTCTTAAGTTACACATAATTAAGCAGATTTTATCAATTAATCTACTGAGTTAAACATGTCTAGAATACAGAAAGAAACTAATCAAATAACAGTAACATATTGAATGGATGATAAAGTAAAAAAAGGTTCAACAAAATTACTAGTTCAGATGAAGCAGAAAGAGGTTAAGTAATGCAGCAATGAACATCAACAACAACAAACAAGCAAGAACATTATTGGCCTTGGCTTCCAACCGGACAGGAATCAAAGAAAAATAGAATAACATTATATAGTATATAGTTTAATAGTGACAGGATTCTCCAGTTCTATGTCTTGTTCAAAGGGGAAAGAGGGATGGGTTTAAATTGAACTAGACTAGAGCACACAAATATGGTAATAATAAATCAAGGAAATTATCTAACAATTAACTAAGAAAAGAAAACTCAGAACCATAATTTAGGTAAAGACATACAAGCCGGCAGAAAATACAAGTAATAATAGATGCGCAAAACAGAGCTTTTAACAAACAATTAAAGAATTAAATAGGTTTGAAGAATCGAAAACCCCTAAGTTTAGGGTAAGTAAAATTGGAGGAAATAATCAAAGGAAAGGCTATAATAAAGATGCACAGAGACGGATAAACGGAAACATTAAAGATTGAACCACATTTGGTTTGATTTTGCAGAATCAAAAACCCTAATTTTAAAGTAAAAGTTAGTCATAAATATCAATAAAAATCATAATATAAATGCACATAGATTGATATACAGAAACATTAAAGAATAATATTTAAAAATAAATAGAAAACATGACAGATCAAGAAAGATCTGAACCCTAGTTTTATGATAAGTAAACAATCGAGAAAAATCTCAAATATTCATACCATAAAGAGACAAAAATGAAAATAGATAGAAATAAATGAAGGTGTGAACTAGATTTGGTTAGAAAAGAAAGAAATCGGCTTGCCATGTTAGGCAAACAATTATGTAATACCATAAACGAGTATCTAATAGCGAAGATGGGTCAATAGGGTAACATAATCGATGATTGATTCCATATCTGGGTTGGAATCGAAGGGGATTAGAGGTGTCGGCGTTGTGGTTTCAGAGACGAAGAGAGTGTTTGAGAGAGTTTGACGGAGGAAAGTTTACAGGGAATAAGGTATTAGAATTTGGGGTCGGGTAATAAAAATGGTAGGTTGATTGTTGACCGTTGATCTTAGAGATCAACGGCCAGGATTTGAAAACGGGATTGGGGCGGGTTAAAAAAATGGGTACCGACCGGGTTTTGGGTTAGGGGTCCTTTGGTTTGGGCTATGGCGGACTGGGCTAAGCCTTGGGCCACTAGTGTGGTCCAAGATTGGCTAGAAAAGGCTATTATTTAAATATCCAAGATTTTACCAAAATAATTTGTAAAAGTAATTAATAAACAAATAAATAATATTATTTATGCGTTAAAATTATTAGAAATAATAACTTAAAATTATAAAAATATAAAAGATATTCTTTGCATATTTAATGTAATTACATGAATATAGGCTATTATTGCAAAAATGTGCAATTAGCCTAAAATGCAAGTAATTATGAAAGATGAAATAAAATATTTAAAAATACACATGTTGGTGTACATGTTGAGATCAAATCATCATAAAAGTAATTTGATGGATAATTATTATAAAAATTCAGAAAAAATTGATTTAAAGCCTTTTAAAAATTATGAAAAATTAAGAAAAAAAAAATACTTGTTTAGGTTTATAAACCAGATGATGATGCAATTTTGAATGTATATATATATATATATATATATAGATATATATATATATATATATATATACATATATTGGAAATATGAGGGAAAAATTGGGTATCAACAATATTATGTTGGTCTGATACTGTCACGACTCGAATTTCCCACCGTTGGGACCGTGATGGCGCCTAACATTGAACCCACTAGGAAAGCCAACGTTACCTGTTATTCTATATTATTCCGTTATTTTAGAAACTAGTTAGTGACATACAAGATCAGCGGGAAAAAAGTGCGGAAGAGATAGAATCTAACAACCTCTTTAAATACTATCACAAAACCCATAATAACAACTCCCAGAACTTGGTGGCACACTTTCACGGACTATCTACGAATACTACAAATAAGGGGTTCGAATAAAAGTAAATACATCTGGTTTTGAAAACACTAAAATAGAAATAAGGAAGTGGAAGGGGACGCCAAGGCCTGCGGGCGCCTGCAGAACTACCTCGGTGCCTCCAACTGGACTGAAGGCAGCCTCCTAGCTCTAATTTCCAAAGGGTCCTGTACCGGGATCTGCACAACAAAAGATGTGCAGGTGTAGCATCAGTACAACCGACCCCATGTACTGATTAAGTGTCGAGCCTAACCTCGGCGAAGTAGTGGCAAGGCTAGGACACAACAATCAAGATAACTTGTGCAATTTAATAATATTCGGAAGAAATAATAACAACAAGAATAACCAGTTAAGTACAAGGGAAAAGGGGAACACATGCTGGGGGAAAGCAATATCAGATAACAAAAATAACAAAATAAGACAACAGTTAAATTATCTAAGTAACAGCAGGAAATAACAATCACGGAGAAAACAGTGCACGACATCACCCTTCGTGCTTTTACTCTGATCCTCACCAAATATAATGTAAAAGAAAGTGCACGGCATCACCCTTTGTGCTTTTACTCTCATCCTCACCAAATAATGAATAGAAATAACACGGCATCACCCTTCGTGCTTTTAATATCATAACATGGGACGGAATCACCCTTCATGCTTTTATATTCTCATCCTCACAATAATCAATACACGTCACCACCCTTCGTGATTTACATTCTTCCTGACAATAATCAATACATGGCATCACCTTTCGTGCTTTACTGTCTTCCTCACCCAAACAATATCAATAGCAGAAATTTGGAAAGGAATAATCAATAATGTGAATCATAAATCATAACATCCCGGCAAGGGAGCAACATTATAAATATCACTATCCCGTCAAGGGACACAACTATAACCAATCTCGCTCAAGTACATATCTTTACATAAGATTCCTTATCCGAACAAATACTCAACAATATCCATTACCAAGAATTTCCACCGAATGAACAACCACTAAAGTGGAATTTAAGCTGTAACACAGTAAATATCAATGAAAATCACATAATTCATAATTTCTGACTCACGAGCGTGCTTGACACCAACGTATAGGTACTCGTCACCTAACCTATACGTTGAACATGGTATAAACACATCAAATAAGACTCAACACCTATTCCCTCAAGCTAAAGTTAGGCCAAACACTTACCTCAACTTCCACGACCAAAATCAAGTCTCAATCACCTCTTTTTCCTTTTGAAATCGACCCCAAATCGATTGTATCTATACATAATTGACTCAATAACATCAATAAATGCTAAATAATTCAATTCCAATACTTAATTACAGATTTCCTAACATTCTTCCCAAAAAGTCAAAAATTAACCCTGGGCCCGCTTGGTCAAAACACAAGGTTCGGACCAAAACCAGATCACCCATTCACCCACGAGCCCGAATATACAATTAGTTTCGGATGCCCTAGCGGGACCAGCTCAAGCACCACTTGTGCCTATTGTGATTCATGGCCTTCAGGAGGCCCTAGCTCAAATCTTACCAGTATGTACCGGACTTGCTTGGGCAGCCTCTATTTCTACGACCGCAGCTACTTCTCAGGTTGAGGGAGGCACTCAGACTTCCGCCGCTCGCACACCTGAGCAGGTTGTTCAGGGACTCCAGACATCAGGGGCACCACTAGCCTAGCCGGTTGCAGCTGCTTACGACTATGTAGTTCCTATTATTCCTGAGGATGAGCAGCGTAGATTGGATAGGTTTGGGAGACTCCATCCTCCATACTTTAGTGATGTAGAGGGTGAGGATGCATAGGGCTTCTTGGATAAGTGTTAGAGGATGCTCCGTACAACAGGTGTTCTAGAGACCAATGGGGTCTCATTCACTACTTTCCAGTTCTGTGGGGCTGCATTAAGTTGGTTGGAGATCTTACGAGAGGCGTAGGACGGTTGGCACATCACCCCTTACTTGGCAGAAGTTCTCCGTCATCTTTCCGGAGAAGTTCGTACCTCAGTCTCGCATAAAGGAGCTGCTCAGACAGTTTGAGCACCTCTGTTATGGTGATATGTCTTTGACTCAATATGACCTATGATTTTCATAGTTGGCCCTTCATGCCATCTGGTTGGTTCCCAAAGATAGAGAGAGGATCAAGAGGTTTATAGATGACCTCACTTTCCAGTTCGACTTTTTATGACAAGAGAGAGAGTGTTTGGTGATACTTTTGATGAGGTTTTCGAAATTGCTCAGATGATTGAGATAGTTCGTGGTCAGGAGAGGGTTGAGAAGGCAGGGTGGATTTAGTGGTGATCCTTCTAGGGATCAGTTCCAGCACGGTAAAGGCCGTCCTTTCAGGCATGCTCACACAGCTCGTCCATTTTATCGTGGTGCTTCATCCCGTCATGAATCTCGTGGTTATTAGTAGGTCCACACAGCATTCGGTGCTCTACCAACTCAGAGTTCGTCCCATGTACCATGAACTCAGGGCTCATCTGTGTCAGGAACTTCTAGTGGTTATTCCAGTGCTCGGGGTTCCCTTCAGTCCTCGCCGCCCTTTGGAGGGTGAGGTTTCTTTGAGTCAGGGGATTTGGTTCATATCAAGAGGTTTTTTCCCGGCCTGACGGGAGGTTCATCTCAGTAGAATATTCAGCCTTCGACTTCAGCAGCAGTTTCTCCATCACCTGCCCAGGCCGCCCGAGAGGGGGAGGCAGATCCGGAGGGGGACAAGACAGTTTCTATGCCCTCTCTTCCAGACCAGATGCCATAGCTTTAGATTCTGTGACTACATGTATTGTTTCAGTTTTCCACAAAGATGCCTCGGTATTATTTGACCCTGGTTCCACGTATTCATATTTTTGCACATATTTCTCTCATTTACTGAATTGCCCCGCGAGTCTTTAGTTTTATATGTTCATGTATCTATTCTTCTGGGTGATACTATTGTTGTGGACCACGTGTATCAGTCATGTGTGGTGACTATTGAGGGTCTAGAGACCCGAGTGGACCTTTTTCTGTTCAGTATGCTTGACTTTGATGTGATATTGGGTATGGATTGGTTATCTCCATGCCATGTTGCTCTATATTGTCACACTAAGACAGTGGCGTTGGCGATGCCGGGATTTTCGATGGTTGAGTGGAGCGGTTCTATAGATTATGTACCAAGTAGGGTGATTTCATATTTAAACGCTCAAGGTATGGTTGAGAAGGGTTGCCTATCTTATTTAGCTTTCTTGAAAGATGTTAGTGTAGAGACTCCTACCATTAATTTTGTTCCGGTAGTACGTGATTTTCCGGATGTGTTTCCTGCCGACCTGCCGGGCATGCCCCCTGTCAGGGATATTGATTTTGGTATTGATTTGGTGCCGGGCACTCAGCCCATTTTTTTCCACCGTATCGTATGGCAATGGAAGAGTTGAAGGAGTTGAAAGAACAACTTCAGGAACTCCTTTATAAGGAGTTTGTTCGGCCTAGTGTGTCACTTTGGGGTGCACCGGTTCTATTTGTGAAGAAGAATCATGGTTCCATGAGAATATGCATTGATTACAGGCAGTTGAACAAGGTCACAGTCAAGAACAAGTATCCTTTGCCTCGTATTGATGATTTATTTGACCAGCTTCAGGGAGCGAGGATGTTCTCCAAGATTGATTTGAGGTCCGATTATCACGAGCTGAAGATTCGGGATTCGGATATTCTTAACACAACTTTCAAGACCCTTTATGGCCATTATGAGTTCTTGGTGATGTCTTTTGGGCTGATCAATGCCCCAGTAGTGTTCATGCATTTGATGAACAACATGTTCCAGCCCTATTTGGACTCATTTGTTGTTGTATTCATTGATGACATCCTGGTGTACTCTTGTAGCCATGAGGAGCATGATCAGCATTTGAGGGTTGTATTACCGAGATTGAGGGAGGAAAAGTTTTATGCAATGTTCTCCAAGTGCGTGTTTTGGCCCCTTCAGCGGCATTCTTGGACACGTGGTGTCTAGTGAGGGTATTTAGGTTGATCCGAAGAAGATAGAGGTGATGCAGAGTTGTCCTAGACCATCCTCAACCACGGATATTAGGAGCTTTCTTGGTTTTGCGGGTTATTAACACCACTTTATGGAGGGATTTTCATCTATTGCATCGTCCTTGACCAAATTGACCCAAAAGGGTGCTCCATTCAGGTGGTCAGATGATTGTGAGGAGAGCTTTCAGAAGCTCAAGACTACTTTGACCACAGCTCCAGTGTTAGTTCTGCCATCAGCTTCAAGTTCTTACACCGTATATTGTGATGCCTCGAGGATATGCATTGGATGTGTTCTGATGCAGGAGGGTAGGGTGATTTCCTATGCTTCGCACAACTTGAAGACCCATGAGAAGAACTAATATGTCCATGATCTTGAGTTAGCATCAATTTTCTACGCCTTGAAGATTTGGCGTCATTATTTGTATGGAGTTGGTTGTGAGATATATACTAATCATCGGAGTCTGCAACATCTATTAAAGCAGAAAAATCTTAATTTGCATCAGCATAGATGGGTGGAGCTTCTTAAAGACTATTTTATCATTATTTTGTACCATCCGACGAAGGCCAATGTTGTGGCCGATGCTTTGAGTTGTTAGGCAGAGAGTTTGGGGAGTTTAGAATATCTTCCTGCAGTAGAGAGACCCTCGGCATTTGATGTTTAGGCCTTAGCGGCCCAACTTGTGAGGTTAGATATTTCGGAGCCAAGTCAGATATTGGCTTGCGTGGTCTCCAGGTCTTCTCTTTATGACTGTATCAGGGAGTGTTAGTATGAAGACCCACACCTTCTCGCTCTTCAGAACAGGGTTGAGACAGGTGTTGAGTATGCAGGGTAGGATATTTGTGCCTAATGTGGATGGGCTTCTAGAATTGATTCTTGAGGAGGCCCATAGCTCGCGGTATTCCATCTATCCGGGTGCCGCGAAGATGTACCAGGATTAGAGATAGCACTATTGGTAGAGGCGGATGAAGAAGGATATAGTTGGGTTTGTAGCTCGGCGTCTCAACTGTCAGCAGGATAAGTATAAGCATCAGAGACTGGGTGGCTTTCTTTAGAGGTTAGAGATCCCAGAGTGGAAGTGGGAGTAGATAACCATGGACTTTGTAGTTGGGCTCCCACGGACTTCAAGGAAGTTCAATGCTATTTGGCTCATTGTGGATCGGGTGACCAAGTCTGCGCACTTCACTGCAGTTGGTACTACTTAAACATCATAGCGGTTGGCTGAGATTTATATTCGAGAGATTGTTTGCCTGCATGGTGTCCTAGTTTCCATCATTTCAGATGGAGGTACTGAGTTTACTCGCAGATTTGGATAGGCGTGCAACGAGAGTTGCGTACTCAGGGAGAGTTGGGCACAACTTTTCAGCCTCAGATGGACAAGCAATCTGAGCGCACTATTCAGATATTTGAGGATATGTTGTGCGCTTGTGTCATTGACTTTGGGGGTTCATGGGACCAGTTTCTGCCACTCGCGGAGTTTGCATATAACAATAGTTATCAGTCGAGTATTCAAATTGCTCCGTACGAGGCTTTGTATGGGAGGAGATGTAGATATCCGGTAGGATGGTTTAAGTCGGGTGAGGCGAGGATCTTGGGTACAGACTTGGTCCATGATGCATTGGATAAGGTGAAATTGATTCAGGAGTAGCTTCGCACGGTGCAGTCTTTTATGGTTGGGGAGGAGGTTTTGCTGAAGGTGTTGGCCATGAACGGTGTTATGAGGTTTGGAAAGAGGGGAAACTTGAGCCCCTGGTTCAATGATCCTTTTAAGGTGCTTTAGAGGAATGGGGAGGTGGCTTATAAGCTTTCCTTTCCACCTAGCTTGTTGAATGTGCATCCGGTATTTCATGTTTCCTTGCTCCGGAAGTGTGTTGCCGATCCGTCTCGTGTTTTAAACTTCAGCACGGTTCAGTTGGAGGGTGATATGACTTATGATGTGGAGCCAATAACCATTTTGGATTGGCATGTCCGAAAGTTGAGGTCAAAGGACATAGCTTCAGTGAAGGTGCAGTGGGGAGGTCAGCCTGTGGAGGTGGCCACCTGGGAGACCGAGCGGGAGATGTGGAGCAGATATCCACACCTATTTGAGACTCCAGGTATGTTTCTACACCCGTTCGAGGACAAACAATTGTTTAAGAGAGGGAGGATGTAACAACCCGGCCGATCATTTCGAGAGTTATAGCCTCATTTCCCCCATTTCTGCTTCTTTATGTGTTATTCAGCTGTATTGTATTGTACCGGGTTTGTTGGTTCAAGTCCACAGTTGTTTCGGAGAGGCATGAGACACTTAGTCTCCTATTTAGAATCTTAAGTTGGAAAAGTCAACCGGATGTTGACTTATGTGTACGAGATCTCCGATTTGTATTTTTATGATTTAGTTAGCTCCGTTAGGTGATTTTAGACTTAGGAGTGCATCTGTAATGTTATTTGGAGGTCCGTAGCAGAATTAGGCTTGAATTGGCGAAAGTTGGAAATTTGGCAATTTTGGTCGGTAGTGGAGAATTCAATAGCTGGGTCGGAATAGATTTCTAGAAGTCGAACTACGTTTTTAGTGTAATTTTTGACGTGTGTGCAAAATTTTAGGTCATTCGGATGTGGTTTGGTAGGTTTCGGCGTCATTTGCATAATTTGGATGTTTAGAAGTTCTTAGGCTTGAATCCGAGGGTAATTTGGTGTTTTGATATTGTTTTGAGTGATTCGAAGGTTCGAGTATGTTCGTATGGGGTTATTTGATGTTTGGTTGAGCTGCCGAGGGCCTCGGGTGTGCTTTGGGTTGTTAACAGATCAAGTTGAAGATTTGAGAAGTTACTGAAGTTGGCTGTTGCTAGTGTAATCGCACCTATGAGGATTTGGCCGCAGGTGCGGATGGGATTGAGCAACTGCGGATGTGTATTTGACAGGGGAGAACAATAGGTGCGAGTGAGTGAACGCACCTACGAGCCCGCATGTGTGAGTAGTGGTCGCAGATGCGAAGAAAGGTGAGTGGCATAGTTCCGCAGAAGCGGATGGCTAGGCGCAGGTGCGGAAGTTGGTGCAAAGGTTCGTGCCCTAGGGAAACTTAAGTGGTTTTCGCAGATGCAGAGAGTTGATCGCAGGTTCGGTTCCGCAGGTGAGCATATTTAGCTGCAGGTTCAAAATACCTGGGCAGAAAATATAAATATAACACTTCGCAAATTTTGGGTCATTTCCATCATTTTCAAGTCGGTGTTTGGAGATTTTTGGAGTGATTTTGAAGGGAGATTCAAGTTTTTTTAGTGAGGTAAGTTGATTGAGCTCTAATACTCTTATCTATTGTGTTTCCCCGTTGTTTTATCAATTAATTAGTGGAATTATGGGTGAAAATGAGGGGTTAGGGCTTGGGATTTTGGAGAGTTTATTTGGGGTTTTGAGGGACCAAATGAGTTTGGATTTTGATAAATTTCGTATATATGGACTCGTGAGTGAATGGTCTTTTATGTTTTATAATATTTATCGGATTTTGAGACCTGAGCTCAAGTGGCCGGATTTGAACCAATTTCGGGTTCTTGGTCTAATTTGGTAATTTTCTTGTGGAATTCATTCCTTTAGCGTATATTGATGGTATTGTACTGGTTGTGAATAGATTTGGAGCATTTGGAGGCTGAATCCATAGGCAAGGGCATCCCCGAGTAGGATTTGACTTGGTTTGAGGTAAGTAACTCTTCCAAACTTGATTTTGAGGGTTCGAAACTCCGAACTATGTGTTATGTAGTATTGAGATGACGCACATGGCAAGTGGCGGGGGTGCGAGCATGCACCATGAGAATTGTGGCCTGGATGATTCTCTGGCACCGTTTTGTGGCTCTATCCTGTAAATATCCATGTTTCCATCATGTGATGAATTAGTTGAGTTGTACACCATTCTAGTTATCATGTTTAGGCTTTGTGTGGGTATTGCTGTGACCCTTAGCGATCATTTATTGTTGTCACCTCATTAGTTTCTTTTATTATTCCATACTCAGTCATGATCATGCATCTTCATATCATACCCTAGTCTCGGTAATTTATTGATTTATCATATCATTTGTTTCGGGTTGTTTTCATGACATTGTGAACCCTTGGTGAGACTGGAGAGGTTGATGACTGAGTGAGGCGGAGATCCTGTTATGAGTGACGGTTATGGGGTTGGGCTGCATGTCGCAGTGGTATTATTGATGATTTTGATAGCGTGTGCGCTGTAGGATCTCCTCCGGAGTCCGTAACACACCCCCAGTGAGTGTGGTTGATATGATTGACGGATGGATCTTCGCTGGACGTGGATCTTGTCCGAAGTACTTATCACCTAGAGATGGATCTTCTCTATAGGGCTGGATTGCCCTTGGTCCTCGGTACCGGATGACCTATGGTCATGTGTTGTGTATATATATTCCATGATGGATCTTCCCTGGGCTGATTGAGCCATATGCGGTACCGAGTGGTTGAGATATCGAGAGTGATGAAATTTGAGGATAATTTATGGTGCTTGATTTTCATTATATGCATTGGCATGTGGTGACAGTAGAGTTATCTTCAATACACTTTTCGACATTGCTTTACTTCCAGTGATGATTTTGCCTACATTGTTTTAAGAGAATCTCTATGTTTTCATACGTTTGTTTCGTGTTATTTGTACTGGTTGAGTTCGCCACTATCTTCAGTCCATAGTTTGGACCTGTTACTTACTGAGTTGGTGCACTCACATTACTCCATGCACCTTATAAGAAGATCTAGGCATCGCTAGACACGGCGACGGCTACTGATTCTCTGCGTTGGAGTTGGAGACTATTGAGGTAGTTGCATGACGTTCGATGACCTCGATCTTCTCTTCCTTAGTTCATTTTACTTTGATGTTCAAGTTTATAGACATTTTGTGGACTATGTCCGACTTTTTTTAGACGCTCATGTACTTAGTGACGCCCGATTATTAGGGAAGTTGTATTGTATTTCTGGGTAACTTGTGTTTAAAATTTGGCTTTTATTTATGTTAAACCATTTCACTGTTAAATCTTAAGGATGTTTTTATTGAAAGAAAGAAAATGTTGGATTTAGGCTTGCCTAGTTTCACGATAGGCGCCATCACGACCGGGTAGATTTTGGGTCGTGACACAGTGTGTGTGTGTGTGATTGTCTCTGTGTGTGTATTATATACATATAATATACATATTTTATATACTTTTTGACCAACGAAAGAAATTAGTTTCGAATAACCGGTCATTTTGTGTTTTGTCCGAGGTTTTACCGTTTAATACCCTCATAAGAATTCCTTCTGTTTACAAACTATATTAAAATTTTCTTCTAAAATTTTTATATGCGAAAAAGTTAACAAAACTAACTTATAGATGCATTTACAATTCCCGTGTAATGTACTTGTAAATAAATACTTCCAAGTAACTACAACGACCCGACCCGACCAGTCGTTTTGCTTTCTAGAACCCTGTTCCTTTAAATATGACTCCCCACTGTTACATTTAAACATGACTCCCCATATGTGTTGCCGTACTATTTCCTCAATGATGACCTCCAACTGTTTAGTCATGGCATGCCTTGAGAATTGGCATAACCTCATCTTCCAGAACACACCGCCGAATGACGTTGTCGGTGCAAATGCGAAACAAGAAAGGCTCCTCCCAATAGTATTGCCTACACTCCCGCAAGAACTTTTTCTATTGGTAAGTTTCCAATACATCAGAAATAAGGTCACTCACCAAGCAGTTAGCTATATCGGCATACCAAGGAGTGGATGAGTAAGACAATGCCAATATGTGCTCATCCGGAAAAGCATCATTGATGTCAAAGTTCTCATTTGGCCTCCTTTTTGTTCAAGCCTAGACAAGTGACCTGATTTTCTCTTCCTTTTCGATCCTTGACTTCAAAGTCGAATTGTTTCAATAAAAGGAACCACCAGATCAATCTTGGCTCGGCATATTTCTTCGCCATGAGATAGCGAACAACATCATGATTCGTGTAGACTATCACCTTGGATCCCAACAAATAGGCTCGAAATTTCTCAAACGCATAGACAATGGCAAGGAGTTCTTGTTCAGTCACAATATAATCAATTTTAGCACCATTGAGTGTCTTTCTTGCGTAGTAGATAGGATGAAGGACTTTTTTAAGCCTTAGACCAAACACCGCCCCAATAGCTACACCACTAGCTTCACATATGAGTTCAAATGGAAGGGACCAATCCGGTGTGACAATAATTGTCGTGGTGAGCTTCTCTTTCAAATTTTCAAATACTTTAAGACACTTATCATCAAACACAAACTTGGAATATTTATCAAGGAGGTTGCACATGGGATTTTCAATTTTACAGAAGTCCTTGATAAAACGCCTATAGAAGCCAGAGTGCCCCAAAGAACATCGGACGCCTTTCACTGAAGTTGGTGGAGGAAGCTTGGAAATGATTTCAATCTTGGCTCGGTCAACCTCTATGACATGTTTAGAAATTTTGTGGCCCAAGAAAATGCCCTCATCTACCATGAAGTGGCACTTCTCCCAGTTTAGCACAAGGTTTGTTTCCTCACACCTTTTGAACACTTGTCTAAGGTTGTCAAGACAATTCTCAAAGGAATCACCTACTACCGAGAAGTCATCCATGAACACTTCTAATAAATCCTCCACCATATCCGGGAATATAGACATCATGCATCGTTCGAAGGTAGCTGGAGCGTTGCATAGCCTAAACGGTATCCGGCTAAAAGCAAAGATCCCATATGAGCAGGTGAAAGTTGTTTTATCTTGATCCTCCAATGCAATGTTAATTTGGATGTAGCCACAATATCTATCCAGGAAGCAATAAAATGACCTTCCCGCTAGCCGATCAAGCATTTGATCAATAAAAGGAATAGAGAAATGTTCCTTGCAGGTGGCACTGTTAATCTTCCGATAGTCCATACACACCCTCCACCTGATTATAGTCCTTGTTGGGATGAGCTTGTTCTTCTCATTGTGGATCACAATCAGGCCTCCTTTCTTCGGCAGACATTGCACCGGGCTCACCCAAGAACTATCTGCGATCGGGTAGACTACCCCAGCATCCAACCAGTTGATAATATTTTTTTACCACCTCTTGCATCGATGGATTCAATCTCCTTTGGTGTTACACACTAGGCTTGCTTGCTTGCTCTAGTTGGATTTTATGCTCACAAATTCTGGCAGGAATTCCTCGGGTGTCCGTTATTATCCACCCTATAGCTTGTCGGTGTTCCCTCAGGGCATTCAATAATTGACCTACATGCACATCATCAAACAAAGAAGAAACAATTACAGGTAAAGTATCATTGGGGCAAAGAAATTTATACCTCAAATGTGGCGGAAGTGGCTTGAGCTCGAGTTGTGGCGGCTCAATGATGGTGTGGGGGGAATTTCTCTATTCTCTAGATCAATAGAGAGATCCTTCAGTGCATAAGTGTAGGAACCACGTCCTTCTAATGCATTCACAGCTTCCACATACCCCTTCATGTCATCACCATCGAAATTCACAAATATTGCCGCGAAGGTCTCACCGAGGCATTCTTCTTCCATCTTCTTATAACTTGCATCCTCCACCTCATCAATAACATCAATGACGGAGATCCTTTCATATTCATGAGGCAACTTCATACTCTTACTTGCTTGGAAAGTGACCTCTTCATCATTAAGTCGGAACTTGATTTCATTTTGTTCTGAATCCATCAATGCTCTTACAGTAGAAAGGAATGGCCTCCCCAATATGATAGGAATTTATTTGACAACATCACAGTCAAGGATCACAAAGTCGGTCGGGAGGTAGAACTTTCCCACTTTCAGTAGGACATAATCAACAATTTCCACGGGTCTCTTGATTGAACGGCGGCTATTTGAAATCTCATACTTGTGGGTCTGGGCAAACCAAACCCTGTTTCCTCATAAGTAGCAAGAGGCATCAAGTTAATTCTATCCCCATTGTCACAAAGTGCCCTTTTAAATTCTTGCAAGCCAATAGTACATGGGATGGTGAATGCTCCCGGATCTTCTTTCTTCTCGACGGTTATTGTTGCGATAATAGAACTAACCTGGTGAGTCATACTCACCACTTCATTTTTGGTGGATCTCTTCTTAGTTATCAAGTCCTTTAAGTATTTGGAAAATCCCGGCATCTCTTGGAAGGCTAATGGAATGTTCACTGACAATTTCTTTAGGATGTCATAAAACTTCTCGAACTAGCTATCATCTACCCTTCTAACAAGCCTTTGAGGAAATTGAGGCGTAGGTCGAGGAATTGGTGCTAGAGCTTTTGGGGCCTTTTTCACCTTTTTCTTTACATCATCATGGCCTGCTTTTTGGACTTCTCCTCTAGGGGGATTTTTTCAACTTCAACAACAATAGGCACTTCAACTCGTGCCTCAACTTCTTTCTCAATGTCATCGACTTCAACCACTTGTTCATTATCTCCTTAAAGTACCTTCCCGGTTCGCGTGGTAATAGCCATGCAATGAGAAGATGGACCGCTCTCATTACCTTTAGGGTTGGCAATTGTGTCGCTAGACAGTGTACCATTTAGCTTTGGATTTTTTTCTCTTGATAAATCTCGCATTTGCATTTTAAGCTTTTTAATAGAGGCGGTGTGTGACCCCACAAGTTCAGCCATGTTTTTCATTGTAGTGTCGCCTCTTTCTTGATTTCGCAATATCTTTTCAAGCATGCCTTCCAGCTTAGGTTCACTTGAAGAAACCTCCTTATAATTCGAGGAGTTAGAATATTTCCCCTTTGGTGTAACATAGGGGTTAGAACTCTGGTTGGCATAATTTTTGTTGTTGTTGCTCCAAGTGCCTTGACTCGAACCACCTTGATCATTGTGCCAATTTTGATGGCCTTGCCCTTACGGGTTTGGCCACCATTGATTTTGTTGGCAATAACCACCTTGAGAATTATGAACATAGTTTGCTTCCTCGAACTCTTGATTTACCATAGGTTTCATGTGTCACGACCCCAAATCCAGGCCAGTCGTGATGGCGCCTATCATGGAACTAGGCCAGCCAAAACCCAAACTCAAATCATAATAAGCTTCCCTTTTACAACTTTACTATATTGATTACCCATAAAGAATTCCTTTAACATTTATACAAAGTTAAATCTATACTAAACATTTAAATACAACCCCGAGAACCCAGAGTCACTGGTCATGAGCATCTATATAAATATACAACTTAACGAAAAATAAATTCTATAGTAGTAAGAAGGAGAGGGAGCAGGACTGCGGGCGCATGCAGCTACCTCGCAAACCTCCGAGAATATCTGGAACAGATAGACAGCTCACCCTGCCCTAACACTGAATCTGCACACAAGGTGCAGGGAGTAATATGAGTACGCCAACTCAGTAGTAATGAAAATAAATCAAGTCTGAGAAGCAAGAAACACATAAAATCAATGCCATCAAATCACAATATACACAACCTTACTTTCCAATAGCATAACATAGATATATGAAATCGTCATGTCTTAAAACCAACTCCAGAAAAATCCTTTGAAGAATGTATATTTTTCAACAACTTCAACCGAAAGGTTAGTATAAAAATGAATGGAATCATATAGAGGCCCCTCGGGAAAAACATCTTTCATAAGCTCAGAGTGAGAGTAGTAAATCATCAGTAGCCCCTTGGGCAAAACATGTATCATAATCGTCCCCTCGGGCATGCCTCACAGTCACTCATAATCAGCCCCTCGGGCATACCTCACCATCACTCGTAATCAGTCCCTCAGCACCTCATTGTCACTCATGCCTCCCAATCACTCGTCGCTCGGCACTCGGCACTCGACACTCTATAGGTACCTGCGCTCACTAGGGGTATGTACAAACTAAGGAGGGGCTCCTACAGCCCAAGCGTTATAAACAAGACAATTCATGGCTTCAATCACTCCCAGGCACTCGGCCTCTCTCATATCATAACATCCTCACATCATTGGCCCTCGGCCTCACTCAGTCAGACACTCTCAGCACGCCACTCGGGCCATAATCAAAACGGGGTTCTAGACCCAAAACAGTATTTCATTTCAAGAAATAATATCAACAAACTCTGAGTGACAAAACAATTTAGCAAGAAAGACTGAGTGTAAAATCATAGTTTCAAAGTGAGGATATAAGTAAAATAGCCCTCAAGGGGTTAAAACAGATCGGCACTAGGCCCAAACATGGCTTATAGCCCAAGCACAACAAAACATAGTAATACTAATAAACATATGCTTTAAATCAGTTTCGCAACTCAATAGTTGCCTAAAAAGGAACATATTTCAAAATTTTCAGTTCGTGCACGCCCCACACTCGTCATCCAGTGTGTGCGTCACTTCAAATCTGTGAAAGGACGTAAAGTCCGGGGTTTCATACCCTCAGGACAGGATTTATAACCATTACTCACCTCTACCGGGCCACAACACTAGTATGCAATTGCTCTTGCCCCTCAAATTGTCCCCCGATTTCTCTGAATCTAGCCAAAACCAGTTCAACATCATCAATATATATATCAATGTAACTCAACCCAATCGAAAACTATCAAATTATACAAAAAACTCGAAATTCGGCCAAACTCGAGCCCCAGACCCACGTCTCGGAATTCGAAAATTTTTACATCACAAAAATCGTCATTCCCTTATGAGTCTACCCATACAAAATTTACCAAAATACGACGTCAATTTCCCACTCAACGCACCAAAAGGATTTTCAAAATTTTCCTCCCATTTTCTTACTTTAGTTCTTCAAATACAAGCCAAATCCGAATCTAAATAGCATAGAAATGATGTTAGTAAGCAAAGATCTTACCTTTCCTGAAGAATCACGAATCCCCTCTCCAATTTGACTTCAAAAGTGCTCCTCTCGCATGCAAAAATGGTGAAATGAAATGAATTTCACTGTTTCCTCTCATATACTATTTCTTCCAGCATTTCCGCACCTGCGGTCCTAGGTGCGCACCTGCGGAATCCCAGTTAACGAACCCATTTCGCACCTGCGGCCTCAGAGTGCAGCCAAAACATTGCACCTGCATAAAATCCCCTACCTAGCCATTTTCACACCTGCGCACTGCCAATCGCACCTACAGCATCGCACCTGCGGCTGCCCTACCGCATGTGCGGTCAACACCAGAACTTCACACTAGCAACTATTTTCTAAGATTTTCCAATTTCAAAACCCCGCTAAACATCCGAAATCAATCCTGAAACCCTCGGGGCCCCAACCAAACATACCAACACACCCCATAGCATTATTACAACTTAGTCAAGCTTTCGAAACACCAAAAACAACACAAAAACACCAAAATTACATCAAATTCAAGCCTATGAACTTTGAAACTTCCAAATTTCGCCAACTATGCCGAAACGAACCAAAACACCTCCGATTGACCTAAAATTTTGCAGACATATCCAAAATGATATAACAAACCTGCTCCAACTTTCAAAATTCCATTCCGACCCCGATAGCCTATTTTCCCTTGCCGACTGGAAATCACCAAAAACTAACTTTCGCCAATTCAAGCCTAATTCTACATCGGGCATCACAAAAATATTTTGAACACACTCATAAGTCCCAAATCACCTATTAAAGGTATGCGAGCCATAAAAACCACATTCCGAGGTCGTTCACCAATAAGTCAACTTTTAGTTGACTTCCTCAACTATTAGGCTACCTTGAGGGACCAAATGCCTCAATTCTCATCATGACCACTCTGAACCCAAACCAACCGACCCAACACACATAAATGAAGCTGAACCACATAAAATGAAGCAGAAATGGGCGAAATGGGGTAAATCTCATGGAATGACCGGTCGGATCGTTACAGCATGTCTTCCACAACATCTACTTTCTTTGTCTGACTTTCTGTGGACATCTTTGTTAGCACATCAATGTTCATGCAAAGCCTAGCAATCAATATGGTTTCTCTTGGTTTTCTTTAATCATGTTGGTTAGAGAGGGAGTACCATATGCAATTCCACCAGTGGCATCTTCAGAGTGCCACGCTTGGTTGTGCTTGTCCATTTTATCTATAATCTGTGTAATCCTGGGGAATGTTTTGTCCATGAAAGATCCATCAACTGCGTTTTTAGGTATGGACTGTTCAGTGGGTCCAAATCCATGTAAAATTTCTCGAACAAAATAGTATCCGGAAAACCATGGCTCGGTGACCTCACTAAGTAAATCTTGAACCGGTCCCATGCCTCATGTAAGTGTTCTCCTGGTAGTTGATTGAAGAAGAAGATTTTATCTCTGAGCTCGGATTTATTGCTCTGCGGGAACTATTTGGATAAGAAAGCACGAACAATTTTGGGCAAAGAGTGTATAGAATGAGGAGGTAGATTCTGAATCCATTTTCTCGCCTCTCCAGTTAATGAGTATTTGAAAAATTGCAGTCTCAGGGCATCGTCTGTAACATTGATCTGTTTATGCATTGCACACACACCCAAGAAATTCCTAAGGTGTTGCGTTGGATCATCATCTGTAGAGTTCCTGAATAATCCTTCTTCCTTAAGCATTAGGATTAACCCATGTTCCACCTTTAATGTAGCAGCGTCAACCCGCAGAGGGATAATGGCGTTGGTATCATCAATATATTCCTCAATATCCGCAAATGTATTCTCTTCCTCATCGTAATTGGACATGCTTACCTAGAATACCAAGAAAAGCAAGCAAAGTGTGATGGAATATAAGAATATGTAAAGTAAAGTGCACACTAGTTAGTAATTTCAAAACCGTATTCCCCGGCAATGACACCAAACTTTGATACACTCAAATTACACTTTGATAAATAGTGTACAGCATTCGATGTCAAATATAATAACCCAACTATGTTGGGGTCAAATCTCACAGGGAATAGGCGTGAAAATATTACTCGGATAGTCTGAAGCTTGACTTGAATCGTAATTCTATTCCGTTAGGTAAAAAGAGTGTTGTGATTGAGTGAATTGAAAGCAAGTATAATTTGTAAGATTATAATTAATTTAATTAACGAAACCAAGGTTTTGTCCCCTTCAATGAAATAATGTTGTCGGTGTTAATATGATATATTTCTAATGGAAGGTTCTTTGATATGCAAATGATTTCTAAATGACTGCCTAATATTTTCCAATAGTTAGGTAGTATTTCCTCTGTATGATTTTTCCAAATATAAAAGAGTTGCAATTAAGAACAATCAATTTATGCCAAATAAAACCCACTTATTCCTAACCGATTCTATTAGACAAGGTTTAACGCCTTGAGTTTTTGATATTCACTTCTACCAAACACTAACCCACTTTTCCAAGTAAAGAAAGAGTAAATGGAATTTGTTAATGTTTGTAACCACGAATAATAGAGGAAGAATGAGAAGTGAATAAATATCAACCAACCATTATATATATATATATATATATATATATATATATATATATATATATATATNTTCTTCTAAAGCTTCCAAAAGAAAGAATATTCAATGCCTTTTGTAGTAGTCTCTTTTTCAGAAAAGACGACCCACAAAAACAATTATAAATCTATTTATAGTTGGCTAAAAGTCGGAGCCAAAATTGGACAAATTTTCCCTTGCAGACAACTTATGCGACTGCATATCTACCGCAAATTAGGTGTGCGATCGGCATATTCTCCCATTTCATCGCAAATCTTCATGTGACTAGTTCCAGGAGTCCATAGCACATTAGTTATGCGGTTCACATATCTGTTATGCGACAACATTTTTCAATCGCAAATCTTGAGGAGCTATCTCTACTGGAATTCTGCGGTTGCCCCTTGAGTTATGCGGTCCGCATGTGAGTTATGTGGCCGCATTCTTGCATTCCCTCAGCTCTTTTGTGGCTTTTTAATTTTTTTCCGTCTTTTTGGGTCCTCTAGCCTCGTGCACTGCAAAACATCAAAACATCATAAAAACTAGATACGCTTAAATTACACTTTGATAAATAGTGTAAAGCGTTCGATGTCAAATATAATAACCCAACTATGTTGGGGTCAAATCTCACAGGGAATAGGCGTGAAAATATTACTCGGATAGTCTGAAGCTTGACTTGAATCGTAATTCTATTCCGTTAGCTAAAAAGAGTGTTGTGATTGAGTGAATTGAAAGCAGGTATAATTTATAAGATTATAATTAATTTAATTAACGAAACCAAGGTTGTGTCCCCTTCAATGAAATAATGTTGTCGGTGTTAATATGATATATTTCTAATGGAAGGTTCTTTGATATGCAAATGATTTCTAAATGACTACCTAATATTTTTCAATAGTTAGGTAGTATTTCCTCTTTATGATTTTTCCAAATATAAAAGAGTTTCAATTAAAAACAATCAATTTATACCAAATAAAACCCACTTATTCCTATGTGATTCTATTAAACAAGGTTTAACGCCTTGAGTTTTTGATATTCACTTCTACCAAACCCTAACCCACTTTTCCAAGTAAAGAAAGAGTAAAATGGCATTTGTTAATATTTGCAACCGCCAACAATAAATGAAGAATGAGAAATGAATAAATATCAAACAACCATTATATATAGATTCAATGGTAAACACCCATTAACATTAACCCATTTAGGGTCCACAACCTTAGTATTTAAAACTAGCCACTCATACTAAAATACAAAAAGATAACAATATTCAAAGTCATAATACTTACAATGGTGCAAGAATCTTTCTTCTAAAGCTTCCGAAAGAAAGAACATTCAATGCCTTGTGTAGTAGTCTCTTTTTCAGATAAGATGACCCACAAAAACCCAAATATCTATTTATAGTGGGCTAAAAGTCGGAGCCAAAATTTGACAAAATTGCCCTTGCAGACAACTTGTGCGACTGCATATCTGGCGCAAATCAGGTTTGCGATCCACATATTCTCCCAGTTCATCATAGATCTTCGTGTCATCAGTTTCAGGAGTCCATCGCACATTAGTTATGTTGGAAGTATCATAAGAGCATGTCGGGCTAGAGTGATGAACCTGGTCTCGTACTGAGTGGCTGACATAGATCCCTGCTGGAGACGCTCAAACTGCCTCCCAAGGTCCTCTCTGTGAGTAATGGGAAGTAACTTCCCCAAAAATACCTCTGAGAACTGAGTCTAAGTCAAAGGTGAAGACCCAGCAGGTCTGTCTAAGCAATAGTCTCTCCACCAACTCTTAGCTGCGCCAGATAACCGAAAAGTAGCGAAGTCAACTCCGCTGGACTCCACTATGCCCATGTTTCGAAGAACCTCATGGAAGCTGTCCAAATAATCCTAGGGGTCCTCCGATGGTGAACCAGTAAAGGTAGCAGTGAATAACTTAGTGAACCTGTCCAGTCTCCACAAAGCATCTGCTGACATAGCTGCTCTCTCTGATACCAGTGCTGCAATACATGGCTGAGCTACTCCGGCTGGTTGAGGTGTCGGAGTCTGAAACTGTGGAGCTAGCTGCTCTTGCATGCGAGTGGCAGGAGTCTGGGTACCTCCTCCACCCTGAGAGACGATGTGTATAGTAGGAAGAAGACCCGCCTGTGCTACACTCTCCATCAGTCCGACTAGACGGACAAGAGCGTCCTAAAGCACTAGGGTAGCTATGAACCCCTATGGGACTTGAGCTCGTCCAACTGGAACTGCCGGAACTGGGACCTCCTCGTCAGACTCGACCTGAGGGTCCTCCACTGGGGTTGCTGCTCTAGGCTGAGCCCTACCCAGCCTCAGCCTCTAGCACGACCTCATCTTCGACTTCGACCGCCCGTAGGAGCTGTAGCAGGAGTGTCGGGCTGCTGAGCGGAACCAAGGGAAGAACGCATCCTCGTCATCTGCGAGAGAATAGAATAGAAACTCAATCAGTACTCAGAATTCATATCGCATGACAGAGATGAAAATAAATGTGGAGTCATCCTAACTTTGTAGCCTCTGGGGGATAAATACAGACATCTCCGTACCGATCCCTCAGACTCTACCAAGTTGTCTGTGAGTTGTGAGACCTAACAAACCTAGTGCTCTGATACCAACTTGTCACGCCCTGAAATCCCACCATTGGGCCATGATGGCGTCTAACGTTGAACCCGCTAGACAAGCCAATGTGTACAGTTAAATTAGCATGATAACATTGAATTAACAGAACAAACTAAGTAAGGACAACATAATACAACGACACATTAATTACCCAAAACGTGGAGTCACAAAATAATGAACTGTCTATAAGAGTGCTAAATACAAAGTCTGAAATGAAATACATGACTGTCCCTGAAACTAGAGTAACAGAAGACAGCAACGAAGACATAGGGATGGGAGAGACGCCAAGGCCCACGAACGCTGGCGGGTATACCTTGTATCCTCTAGGATAAGCTGAAAGACACTCCCACTAATGATATCCACTGGGTCCGGGTCCGGCTGCGTAATGTGCACAACATAAAGAAGTGCAGGTGTAGCATCAGTACAACCGACCCCATGTACTGGTAAGTGCCTAGCCTAACCTCGGCGAAGTAGTGACGAGGCTAGGACCAGACTACCAAGCCAACCTATGCAGTTCGAATATATATATATATATATATATATATATATATACACAACGGAAAAGAAATACAGGAAGTAATCAATCAATACCATAAGGGGAAACATGTTGTCGGGAGATAACAGTTGCATATAAGAAATCTCAAATAAAGAAAGGAACAACAAGGCCAGAATATCAATAAGGATCAGAAATCACAAACTTGCATGGCATCACCCTTCGTGCTTTTACTCTCGTCCTTACCAAATCAATCGTATCAATAATCATGTGCACGACATCACCCTTCATGCTTTTACTCTCTTTCCTCACTGTATAATCAATGAATATGTGTACGGAATGGTACATGGTACGGCACGGCATCACCCTTCGTGCTTTACACTGTTTCCTCACAATATCAAAAAATGCACGACATCATCCTTCGTTCTTTACCACTCTTCCTCACAATAGCAAACAGTGCACGACATCACCCTTCGTGCTTTAACACTCTTCCTCACCCAAACAACAATCACAATCAAAGGGCAAGGGAGCAAACATAATATAAATAGAAATCCCAGCATGGGAACATCAATTAAACAATTAAATCCCGGCAAGGGAACAATAACAGTAATCTCAACATCCCAGCAAGGGAGATAATCACTAAAGTAACAGTGATCCGGTGAGGGTATATTTTAATAACTCTTTCTCTGTCGTTCACTTTCATTTCATAATTTAGTCTATCACTTGAGCAATGCTCCAAAGAATTCAATTATCTCATATATCTTCACTATTTGTGTTACAATTCGAGCCAATGCTCCTCGAAGTTTAAAGATCACAATTCCCTTCACATGCTCTTTACAACATATAGAAATCATCAATTAAGCACCAATGTATAGATACTCGTTACCATTCCTATACATCGTACTCGACAATTAGCAAGTAGCAAGTAAGACTCAACTCATATTCCCTCAAGATAAGGTTAGACCAAACACTTACCTCGGGTCCAAAATATAACAATCAACCCTCTACCACCGCCTTTCCTTTAGAATTCAACTCCGTAATGGGATTATCTGGAAATAATTAACTAAATTATATCAATAAGGATTCAATAATTCAATTACATAGCCTAATCACCCATTTCCATGCATTCTTCCAAAATAAAAAAATTCGACCTCGGGCCCTCTTGGTCCAAACACGAGGCTCGGACCAAAACCATGTCACCCAATCACCCACGAGCCCGATGATATAATTTGTTTTCAAATTCGACCCCAAAATGAGGTATAAATCAAGAAAAAAATCAAAAGGCCCTAACTTTACCCAAATCCCCCAATTTTCTACCCTAAATTACATGTTCTTGGCTAAGGAATTCATTAGATATTGATGAAAGATGAAGGAAACGCAAGGATTACTAACCCAAGAAGTCTTTGATGAAGAATAGCTTCAATGGACGCCTAAGGACCTTGTAGAAGAAGAAATTCGTGAAGACTTAATGAAATCCCGTAGCTACACTGTTCTAGAATTATATATATATAACTGGGTAAAACTGCCCTTCACGTTCGCGGATGGAAGGTCGCGTTCGCGAAGGTTAGACTTGACAGACCATCACGTTCGCGGAATGGTGAATGCGAACGCGAAGAGTAAAAAGGGCAGGGGTCTAGAAATTGACCTACGCGAACGCATGGAACATCACGCGAACGCGATAAAGAAGACCTGCAAAGCTACGCGAACGCGGTCGAATGTTTGCGAACGCGAAGAGGAAAAGAGGGATAAGCCCTCCGGGTCGAATAACCCTACGGGATCGCGAGAGTATGTGTGCGAACACGATGAAGAAATGGCATAAAGCTACACGAATGTGGGAGAGGCATAGCGAACACGAAGAACAAATGGGACCTGCAACAGCTGAAGCAAAACCAGCAATCTTTCTAAGTTCAAAATCACTACGAGACGTCAAAACAACGAATCAAACCTCAAAATCACTAGTTTTTCCTCAAACTTCATTAACTTTCAAATTTAGAAATTTAGAACTTTAAGTCCAAAACACGTCAAATGACGTCCAATTTCAACCAAACTTTGCAGAAATATCTTAAACCACATATAAGACATGTACCGGGCGCGGGAACCAAAATACGGGCCCGATACCAACACTTTCTAACCAATTTTCATTTCAATTTTCTTTATAAATTCCAGAAAAATAATTTTACTCAAAAATTAATTTTTCGGGCTTGGGACCTCGGAATTCGATTCCGGGCATACGCCCAAGTCCCATATTTTCCTACGGACCCTCTGGGACCGTCAAATCACGGGTCTGGATCCGTTTACCCAAAATGTTGACTGGAGTCAAATTTACTCATTTTAATATAAAATTAGCATTTTTCACAGAATTTCATACTTAAGCTGTCCGGCAACACGCCCGGACTGCGCACGTAAATCGAGGCAACTAAAGATGAGGTTTTCAAAGCCTCGGAAGGACGGAATGGGTAAGAAAATAGGCGAGGACCCTTTGGGTCGGCACATGTCCCCTTCAATGAAATGTAATGCTATCGGTGTTAATAAGATATATTTCTAATGGAAGGTGCTTTGATATGCAAATGATTTCTAAATGTCTATCTATTATTTTCCAATAATTAGGTTATATTTCCTCTTTATGATTTTTTTAAAATATAAAAGAGTTGCAATTAAGAACAATCAATTTATTCCAAATAAAACCCACATATTCCTAAGTGATTCTATTAAACAAGGTTTAACGCCTTGAGTTTTTTATATTCACTTCTACCAAACCCTAATCAACTTTTTCAAGTAAAGAAAGAGTAAAAGGGCATTTGTTAATGTTTGCAACCACCAACAATAAATTAAGAATGAGAAATGAATAAATATCAACCAACCCTTATATAAACATTCAATGGTAAACACCCATGAACATTACACCCATTTAGGATCCACAACCTTAGTACTTCAAACTGACCACTCATACTAAAATACAAAAGGATAACAATATTCAAAGTCATAATACTTACAAAAGTGCAAGAATCTTTCTTCTAAAGATTCCATAATAAAGAATATTCAATGCCTTGTGTAGTAGTCTCTTTTTCAGACAAGATAATCCACAAAAACCCTAATAAATCTATTTATAGTAGGCTAAAAGTCGGAGCCAAAATTTGACAAAATTGCCCTTGCAGACGACTTATGCGACTGCATATCTGCCGCTTATCAGGTATGCAATCCGCATATTCTCCCAGTTCATCGCAGATCTTCATGTCACCGGTTCCAGGAGTCCATCGCACATTAGTTTTGCGGTTCGCATATCTGTTATGCGACCGCATTTTTCCATCGCAAATCTTGAGGAGCTGTCTTTACTGGAATTCTATGGTTTCCCCTTGAGCTATGTGGTCCGCATGTGAGTTATGCGGCTTCATTCTTGCAGTCCCTCTGCTCTTTTCTGGCTTTTTAAATTCTTTTCTGTGTTTTTGGGCCCTCAAGACTCATGCACAACAAAATATCAAAACATCATAAAAATTAGATACGCTCAAATTACACTTTGATAAATAATGTAAAGCATTCAATGTCAAATATAATAACCCAACTAGGTTGGGTCGAATCCCACAGGGAATAGGCGTGAAAATATTACTCCAATAGTGTGAAGCTTAACTTGAATTATAATTCCATTTCGTTAGCTAAAATGAGTGTTGTAATTGAGTGAAATGAAAGCATGTATAATTTATAAGATTGTAATTAACTTAATTAATGAAACCAAAGTTCTGTCCCTTTCAATGAAATGTAATTCTATCGGTGTTAATATGATATATTTCTAATGGAAGGTCCTTTGATATGCAAATGATTTCTAAATAATTACCTAATATTTTCCAATAGTTAGGTAGTATTTCCTTTTTATGATTTTTCCAAATATAAAAGAGTTTCAATTAAGAACAGTCATTTTATGCGAAATAAAACCACTTATTCCTAAGTGATTCTATTAAACAAGGTTTAACGCCTTGAGTTTTTGATATTCACTTCTACCAAACCCTAACCCACTTTTCCAAGTAAAGAAAGAGTAAAATGGCATTTGTTAATGTTTGCAACCGCCAACAATAAATGAAGAATGAGAAATGAATAAATATTAACCAACCATTATATATATATTCAATGATAAAAATTCATTAACATTACACCAATTTAGGTTCCACAACCTTAGTATTTAAAACTAGCCACTCATACTAAAATACAAAAAGGTAACAACATTCAAAGTCATAATACTTACAAAAGTGCAAGAACCTTTCTTCTAAAGATTCCAAAAGAAAGAATATTCAATGCCTTGTGTAGTAGTCTATTTTCTAGACAAGATGACCCACAAAAATCCTAAAATCTATTTATAGTCAGATAAAATTCGGAGCCAAAATTGGACAAAATTGCCCCTGCAGACAAATTATGTGACCACCTATCTGCCCCAAATCAAGTATGCAGTCCGCATATTCTCCCAGTTCATCACAGATATTCATGTCACCAAATTCCAGGAGTCCATCACACATTAGTTATGCGGTTCGCATATCTGTTATGCGACCGCATTTTTCCATCGCAAATCTTGAGGAGTTGTCTCTACTTGAATTCTGCGGTTGCCCCTTGAGTTATGCGGCTGCATTCTTGCATTCCCTCTACTCTTTTGTGGCTTTTTGACTTCTTTTCTGTGCTTTTGGGTCCTCTAGCCTCATGCACTGCAAAATATCAAAACTCCATATGAATTAACAAACAAAAAAATTAAAAACGATCTAAAACCTAAGTAATTGGTATTAAATGTGCCAAAATTCTGCGGCACATCAGACGTCCCAGAGTTGATCTAGCTATGCCACCATCGGATCAAGTAGAGAATCATATTATTGAGGAGCGGGGCGAGGTGCCTGCGGAAGAGCCAGCCCGATAGATTTCATGTCAGCACCGGGCTTTCAGGAGGTCATGGGCTGTATGATACGGTTCATGGATGCTATGACCCAAGCTATTTTATTTCCAGCTGACCCAGCCACATCCCAGGCGGGAGCGGGAGCACAAACCCTTACTTCTCTGGTTCCTTGGCATGCATCTGGTGTATATCAGACCCCAAGCACTCTACCCGTAGCGATGCCCAGCCAGTGGCAACAGTCGTAACTGAGCCTAGACCAATTGCGGCCGGCGAGCCGCAGCAGCTATTGGACAAATAAACTATGCTACACCTTCTTGTCTTCGGAGGTGAGCGACATGAGAATCCCCAGTATTTCATTAATCGGTTCAGGGATAGACTGCACAACACGAGGATATTAGAGACCCATTGGGTGGATTTTACTACTTTCCAGTTGGAATGCAGGGCACATAGATGGTGGCAGTCTTATCTTCTTGGGAGACCAGCAGGTTCTCCTCCCTTGACTTGGAATTAGTTTGCATGCCTTTTCTTAAATCGGTATATTTCATCCTCTTAGTGGAAATAGTTGCGGGTTCTCTATGAGTAGCTCCAGCAGGGTCAGATGTCAGTGATTGATTATAAGGCGAGATTCTCTGATTTGTCTCACCATACAGTTATGATATTTCCTACTGAGGCGGAGAGAGTGTGGAGGTTTGTTGCGAGATTGCACACAAGTATTCAGGTCACTATGGCCCGGGAGGCTGAGATAGGGACTTCTTAGCAACTAGTTGTAGAGATAGATTAGAGGATTGAGGGTTTTCATTGGTGGGGCCGAGAGCAGATGTCGCGGGACAAAAGGTTTCATTATTTTAGATGATTCAATAGTGCTCTATCTGGGGCAGAGGTCAGTTTGGGAGAGGTCATCCTTGAGGTGATCAAGTGCCACCTTATTTCAGCGCCATGCTAGAGAGTTCCTCTTGCCCGCCAGCTATTCAAGGTTCCTCCGGTGGGTATTCAAACCATGAGGGTAAGACTTCAATGCAGCAATATACCACTCTGAGTGGTTGTTACGAGTGCGGGGATCCTTTCCACATGAAGAGGTTTTGCCCCATACCTAGAGGCAAGGCAGTATATTAGGGTTCTGAGCTTATAATTATAGCTTCAGCAGCCACACCAATCATCCGGCCGGCCAGAGGCGGAGGGCAGGTGGGTAGGGGCCATCCTAGAGGTGGAGGCCAGTCCGGTGGCGCTCTAGCTAGATGATATGCCTTCCCGGCCAGACCAGATGCAGTGGCCTCAGATGTTGTGATGATAGATATTATTTCTGTCTACGGTAGGGATGCTTCGGTATTATTTGATCCAGAATCTACCTATTAATATGTGTCATCTCTGCTTGCTCATTTCCTGGATGTTCCTCTTAAGTCCTTGGGTACTCATGTTTATGTGTCCACTCTAGTGGGCGATTCTGTTATTGTGGATTGGGTCTATCGATCCTGCATTGTTACATTCTATGGTTATGGGAGTAGAGAAGATCTCCTTCTGCTTGATATTACCGACTTTGAGGTCATACTTGGCATGGATTGGGTATCTCCATATCACACCATCCTTGATTGCCACGCCAAGACTATTACCTTGGCGATGCCAGAAATGCCTAGATTGGAGGGGAAAGGTTCATGTGTCAGTGGTAGCCAGGTTATCTCTTTTCTGAAGGCTCGACACATGATCGAGAAGGGTTGTTTGTCCTATCTAGCTTATGTTTGGGATACTGCTGCAGAGGCTCCGGTGATTGATTCAGTGCCCGTAGTCCGGGAGTTCTCTGATGTGTTCCCTTTTGATCTTCCAGGCATGCCACCAGATCCTGATATCGATTTTCGTATTGATTTGGCTCCAGGTACCCAGTCTATATCTATTCCACTGTACTGCATGACCCCGAAAGAGTTGAACGAGTTGCAGGAACAACTTGAGGAGTTGCTAGTGTTATCGCCTTGGGGTGCACCAGTGTTATTTGTGACGAAGAAAGGTGGAACTATGCGGATGTGCATTGATTACCTCTAGTTGAACAAAGTTACCATTAAGAACAAGTACGTTGATACCTAATTTTTGGCTAGATATTGGAACTATACTTTCTTTATATTCTGCACTCTTTTCTTCAACTAGTATGTCTCTAGTTAAATCTTGAAACCCAAAACCCTATGTGTTTCATTACTTCATTATTCCATTGACCATGAATCCAATATGTTTTCATGTTTACTTCCTTGCTTTGCACGTTTAAACTCCTATTTTCAATGTATAACTAGCATGTCTAACCTTGTTTGTTCAATCTGTAATTAGCATGTATAGACATAGTTGTCTACTTGATTGTTTGTCCAGTACGTCTACTTACCCCTACCTATTCTTCTTCACTGAAGAGATCATGTTAAGTCACCTAGTCTTTTAGGGCATTCGATTGACCTTAATTGTGTGTCCAATTCTGACCAGTACCCCATTACTTTCAACATGGCTTTACTGCATCCTTGCTCTATGTCCCCAATTACCTACTATCATGATTAACCTATTAATTCTATAAAAACTCCTAAGTGTGCTATGCATTTGTTGTCTATATGCCTACTTGTCCCTGTTCATGTGTTCCTTAATGTGAATTCTATGTGTCCCCAACCCCCTTCACCCCCTATGTGAAATATGCTTTTGGACTGTTTATGAATCGGTGTATTCTATGACTGATTGACTATTTTCTGAATTTGATCTATGCAAAAATCTGATTTCAAAATGTTCTTAGTATTCTTCTAAAACTGGTTTTCACTCTTAGCATCCTCTCAAAACTGGTTTCTGTTTTAGAAAGTCTTTTTAACTCCTAGAGTTATCTCAACATTGTTTTCATATCAAAACTATGCCAAGCACTCTCACTTCAATCTTAGGTCAATAGGTTCTACCCCTCCAGTGTGTGTAGTGCCTTGGGATCCTTGAGATTCTTCCGAACTCTGGCACACTGGGGCTGGTTATTCTACACTGCACTTACTCAATCCCTATCATGAAAGTCTAGGTGTGAGACTTGAGGTGCTTAGGGAACTCTGACGCACCTGGACCTGAAATTAGCTATGAAACCCTTGGCATTTGAGACTATGGAAGGCCTGTTTGGGCCTGCTTTAGGCTCCCTATAGTTAATTTACTTTTCATTTTTGTAATTCATTCATCCATTGGTCTGTAATAATTATTTGTAAACAGATATTGTAGTTGCTAGTAAAAATGGGTGGGAAGTTGTATGACCCCGTTGATAATACTGGGTAGAAAGCATGGTATAGGTTTTATATATTCTGTGAATTCGTATTAGAATCCATGTCCTGTTATTAATTTGTCATTTGCATCCAAATCATGCTCAATGTGCATTGGATATATTTTTCATCAGGGCCTCACGTTTCAGCATATTAGTAATCCATGCTTCAAGTTTGCATAAGTGCTTTCACTTAGAAATCCTATTGTTAGGCTAACGACACTGTCTTAATGAAGCTATCATTCCTGTATGCATTTAGATATCATGTTCTATCAATTCTTTTTGCATTTATTTGATTACGCCTAGTTCCATTGAAATAAGTCACTGATCTGAAATGGTATAAAATCGTCCCTCATATAGATGTTATACTTCTGAATAAAACTAGTACAAACTCCCTTTTAAAAGTCTGTGTCACTTAGAACACCATGTTTGTAGGATAAACAATTTAAAAATTGTTAGACACCTCCTGTAATATCGACTATATATAACCTCACGCCTAGGAGCCTAGGTAATTAATCTTTATAAAATTCGAAAACTTTTTTTAGTGTGTTTATTGCTCAGAGGTTTAAAATCAAAAGGCAAACTAAATAGGACCCTGCCATTGCATTATGAAAACAGCGTTGCGTATTTCTGTGCTTTAATGTTCACTTAGATACCCTGTCTTAGGATCTTTTCTCTAATAAAAAGCTGCCTTTGTCTGTGTTTGAGACGTGCCATTTATTTGCATAACATGTGGAGGTAAATTTGAGCCTCGTAACTATTTTGTCACTTATGTGCTAGTCCTACTTGTTCTTGCTTGTCGCCTAGTTTTTCCCTTTTAAAACCAGGGGTTTTTCTAGAACTGCCAGTATATTAGAGGTCCTAAACTCCTCTGGGACCACAAAGAAGGGACGGGTAACAGCACGCTTAGAGCTTGCTAAACAAAACTTGCTTAATGAACTGCTAAAGGGGGGATAATGGGTAGAAAAGGATATGATGACATGTGCGCTAATGCAATGTGTAGCCCCTCATTGAGAAGTGATTATCGGGCATTGTACAAATGTGATCCTATAGGATAAACAACTTAGGACCTCCCTTATCCTCTACATATGTGTGCTTGGACTGCTAATCTGTTAAGACCTTTGTTTGTTTACATATGTGTGCTTAGACTATCTATTTGCTACTTGAATAATTCACAATGTATGTTTGGGTGGGACCCACGGTTGTGGACTTTGAGGGGTGCCTAACACCTTTCCCTTGAAGTAATTTCAAGCCCTTACCAAATCTCTGGTTATGCAATTAGTGTTATCAATGACCCTTAATAAGTGCCCTAACGCACCTTAATTTGTTAGGTGGCGACTCTTCAAACTCATTATATCCCCTTTCCCAAAAGGAAATGAGTTATCCCAATAATGTCGAAAACCATGACCAATCTTGAAAGGTGAGGGAAAAAGGGGAAGCGACAACATGGCGACTCTGCTGGGGAGTCTAGGCTTTTACCATTACAAACTGTTTTGTGAATTCGTCTAAGTATGCCTTGTTTTGTTAAATACCTGCACCATTTCCCTTCCCCCTTTATGTGAAATTAATTGTTTACTCTCCCAAGTTGTTATTTTTTTTCAAAAAAATAAAGCTGACATGTTTCTCTTTGTTTCCCTTTATAATTTCTTTTCAATTATAAATGTGGTATTTATCGCTTTGATAAAGTGCAAATGCGTGACAACATGTTTATTGCTTATTGTTGCATAATCATGCTCAACATCATATTCCACTCGTGCCTATACAAATCCTATAGCAAAGTCTGATGAGTGCACGCGTACCATGGAGGAGTCAGCATTTGAGAGCGGTGCTTCAGACCATGCGGGAACACAACCTATATGTTAAGTTTGCCAAGAGTGAGTTTTTGCTAGATTTTGTAGAATTCTTGGGGAGTGTTGTATCGGGCAATGGTATTAAGGTGGAACCCAAGAAGATTGATGCAGTTCAGAGTTGGCCTCTTCCTACCACGACGACTGAGATCAGGAGCTTTTTGGGGAGAACAGATTATTATCGTCGATTTGTGAAGGGCTTCTCATCTATTGCAGGACCTTTGACTAGATTGACCTAGAAGGGTGCTCCATTCTGTTGGTCCGATGATTGTGAGGCGAGCTTTCAGAAGTTCAAGACAGTTTTGAATACAACAACGGTTCTAGTGTTTCCTTCTAGTTCAGGGATGTATAATGTGTATTTGATGCTTGACGCATTGGTGTTGGTTGTGTATTGATGCAGGAGAGGCGAGTTATTGCATATGCTTCTCGTATGCTAAATCCACATAAGAAGAATTACCGTTTACATGATTTGGTGTTGGCCGCGATTGTTCATTCTCTTACGATCTGGAGGCATTATCTTTATGGGGTGTCCTGTGAGGTTTACACCAATCATCGTAGCTTGCAACATTTTTTCAAGCGGAGGGGTCTGAATTTGAGGCAGCGCAGGAGGCTTGAGTTACTCAAGGATTATGATATTACCATTTTTTATCATCCGGGCAAGGCGAATGTAGTTGTGGATGCCTTGAGCAGAAAGGCGGGGAGTATGGGTAGCTTGACATTCATTTCAGTAGAGGAGAGGCCCTTAGATTTGGACATTCAGTCCTTGGCTAATAGGCTTGTGTTTTTGATATTTCAGAGCCTAACCGAGTTCTTGCATGAGTCTTTGCTCAGCCTTCACTATTGGAGAATATTAGCGCTCGACAGTTTGATGATCTGCACTTGTTGGTTCTTAGAGAGACAGTACTATAGGGTTGTTCAAAGGAGGTTACTATTGGCGAGGATGGTATTCTGCGACTCCAGGGTCACCTATGTGTTCCTAATGTCAATGGCTTGAGGGAGAGGATTCTAGAGGAGGTACACAATTTTCGGTATTGTATTCGTCCAGGTGCCACGAAGATGTATCGTGACCTGAGGAAGCATTATTGGTGGCGGCAGATGAATAAAGACATAGTTGAGTATGTTGAGAGGTTTCTAAATTTCCAGCAGGTTAAGTATGAGCATTAGAGGCGAGGAGGTCTACTCCAGCAGATGACTGTACCTGAGTGGAAGGGGGAGCTCATTATTATGGACTTCGTAGTTGGGTTGTCGTGGACCTTGCGGAAGTTTGATGCAGTTTGGGTCATTTTCTACATGTTGACCAAGTTGGCACACTTCATTCTGGTTGTGACCACGTAAACTTCAGAGATGTTGGCCAAGATTTATATTCAAGAGATAGTTCGGTTGCATGGTGTGTTTGTTTCCATCATATTAGATAGAGGCCCTCAGTTCACTTTGTATTTTTTGAGGGCAGTACAAAGTGAGTTGGGGACCCGGGCATAGCTCAGCACAGCCTTTCATCCACATACCAACGGTCAGTCGGAGCGTAGATATTGGAGGACATACTTAGAGCATGTGTGATTGATTTTGGAGGGTAGTGGGATCAATTCTTTCCTTTGACCGAGTTTTCTTACAACAACAGTTATTAGTCCAGCATCGGGATAGCTCCATTCGAGGTTTTATATGGTCGGCAATGTCGTTCTCCCATCGGATGGTTTGAGCCCGGTAAGGCCAAGTTATATGTTACTGATTTGGTGAAGGAGGCCTTAGAAAAAGTAAAGTTGATTCAGAAGCGACTTCACACATCACAGTCCAGATATAAGAGTTTCGCAGATCAGAAGGCGCGTGATATATCATTTATGGTGGAAAAGAAGGTTCTCTTGAAAGTCTCACCGATGAAGGGGATCACGAGGTTCAGGAAGAAGGGAAAGTTGAGCCCAAGGTTAATAGGCCCATTTGAGGTGTTGAGATGAGTTGGGGAGGTTTTTTATGATCTTGCTTTGCCTCCTCGTCTATCGGGAGTTCATCCAGTTTTCCACGTGTCTATGCTCCGGAAGTATCATACCGACAGGTCACATGTATTAGACTTCAACACGATCCCGTTAGAAAAGAGCTTGGGTTATGAGGAAGAGCCAGTTGCCATTGTTGATAGGCAGGTTCGCCAGTTGAGGTTTGATCGGCTCCAACCTTGCACCACTATCTAATGGCGAGGAGTGGTTGATGTAGGTTTTACCCGAAAGGTCGGGATCAATATCCACATAGAGTTACGATTGGTTGGTAGTTGGGTTTCTATCTAATCTAACTATATGTATTGTCTTTAATTATACTTCTAACCATGAGTGGGTGTGATGACCCAAAAGGGGTGACCCCGTATATTCTATCTAATTTTGTGTTCCGAGGTCGTGAAAACCTCCTTCTATCTCACCTCGATTTGCGTGCACAACCCCGGCGTATTGCAGGGAAGTCTTTATGAGAAAAGTTGATAAAAAAGAAAATTTTGTATTGGAAAATGAATAAAAGTGACTTCAGTCAACGTTTTTTGTAAACGGACCCGGACCCGTGGTTTGACGGTCCCGGAGGGTCCGTAGAAAAGTATTTGACTTGGGCGTATGCCCGGAATCAAATTCCGAGGTCCCAAGTTTGAGAAATGAATTTTTGAAAATGAAATTTGAGGCGAAACCTGTGATATCGGGCCCGTATTATGATTCAGAGGCCCGGTACAGGTTCAATATGATTTATATGTGTTATTTGTGAAATTTGGTAAGAAACGGACTTAATTTTACGAGATTCGGACCTTAAATGCTAAACTTAATGTTATAGATGTTTGAAGAATTTTCATGCATTTTTAGTTTAATTCATCGTGTTAGTGTTGTTTTATGAGGTTTGAAACCTCGGGCGAGTCTGTGTTAGGTTATATGACTTGTGTGTGTGGTTGGACGGGGTCCCGGGGGCCTCGGGTACATTTAGGATGCTCATCGGGTGTTAATAGCACTTGGGAGACGCTGAGCCATTACTGGTTCTGGTGTATCGNGGGAGACAAGTGAACCATTGCCACTTCTGGTGTCTCGCACCTGCGATGGACCTTTCGCAGGTGCGACGAGGAGCTCGCAGGTGCGGAACTTAGCCCAAACCCCAATCCTCGCAGGTGCGGTTAGTTTTCTGCACGTGCGGCCATTGTACCGCAGGTGTGACCCCCGACTTTTTAGTGGGTTTTTGCACCTGCGACGATAGTTCCGCAGGTGCGGTCCCAGGGGCGCAGGTGCGGTCCCAGGGGCGCAGGTGCGGAATTGCTGGGCAGAAAAGGGGCAGAACCGAGGGTTTATGTTATTTTCACCATTTTCTAATTGACGAGCTCGGGAGAGGCCATTTTTGGAGGCTTTTGCACCTGTGTAATTTTGATTTGGGCAACTCGGAGTTAGATACTCGTGGAAAGAGCATGGTATTGAGTTGATTAGCGCAGTCGAGGTAAGTATCTTGCCTAACCTTGTGTATGGGAACTACCCCTTAGGATTGAGTCTTCTACGTTGATTGTAGTCCGCGTACGCGAGGTGACGAATGTGCACGCGAACTTATTTTCAAATAGATTACCTGTTAGGGAGTTTTGGGTCCTTATGTTCCCCGTATATGAATTGAACTTGTTATATCTAAATTGCTGATTCCTAATCTCATCTCGTCCTGTTCAAGTTAGAAGTACTTGCCTAGCATTCCTTGTTTCTTATACTATCTTAATTAACTTAAATGAAGATTTTGTTTTTCCTACAGTTATGCTATGTCTTCCTTCATATACTGCCTATTTACTGAGCATTGTTCAAACTGAGTTTATTCGCTGAAACTGAGTTTACTGAGCATTGTTCAAACTGAGATTGGATATAGCAGATTCCCTTGCCGGGATGATTTGGTTTCTTGGTTGCGAACTTGAATGTACATAATCGTTGTTATATTTGTCTTTCTTTCCACTCGTTATGTTATTCTCTCTTTGTGCTTGGTATTCCTCTCATTGGCTAGTTCTTATGGGCGAGTTGTTACTATTTTTGTGACTTAAGTCTTTGTATTGATTTGCTCATCGCACTTTGTATTCGGCCTTGTTTGCTTTCGCGCCTGTTGTCGCAATATATGTTGTCTTTGTCGCATTACGGTTGTTTTCCTCAGTGGCTGCATTGCATATTTAAATTAGGACTACGGACAGAGATCCTGGAGCTTTCCCCCTGTACTGCATCACATATTTAAATTGGGACTACGGACAGAGATCTGGGAGCTTTCCCTCTGTACTGCATCACATATTTATATTGGGACAACGAATAGAGATCCGGGAGATTTCCCCCTGTACTGCATCACATATTTAAATTGGGACTACGGACAGAGATCGGGGAGCTTTCCCCCTGTACTGCATCGTATATTTAAATTGGGACTACGGACAGAGATCCAGAAGCTTTCCTCCTATACTGCATTGCATGAAAAATTCTGAGTGACGGGCTGGTTCCGGTAGTTTATGATTGAGGTGATTTGAATCGAAAGGTATAAATATATATATTGAAAAGTAAAGTTGAAAAGCAATTATCTCCAGGAAAAGTTATGTCTAAAGGACTTCTTTTTGAAAGTAAATTTGAAAAATATTTGCCTTGCAGAATGATGTTATTTGAAAGAGCAGTACTTGGAAAAATATATTTTGAACATCACGTATTTTGATGATATTGAAAGAGCAGTACTTGGAAAAACTATATTTTGAACATCACGTGTTATGATGATATTTGAAAGAGCAGTACTTGGGAAAAAATATATTTTGAACATCACGTGTTTTGATGATATTTAAAAAAGCAGTACTTGGGAAAATATATTTTGAACATCACGTGTTTTGAAGATATTTGAAAGTACAGTACTTGAGAAAATATATATTGAACATCATGTGTTTTGATGATATTTGAAAGAACAGTACTTAAGAAAATATATTCTGAACATCATGTATATTGATGATACTTGAAAGAGGAGTATTTGGGAAAGTGTTTTTGAACACCTCGTATTCAAAGAGACTATGTGTCACGACCCAAACTGATGGGCCGCAACGAGCACCCGGTACCTTACTCGACCGAGTACCAAAGTAACGTATCATTCTTATTACATCATCATATACACGTGACATACGTGCCTAATAGGCCAACATAATCATTTATAAACTCAAAACATAGGCCGACAAGGCCGTACAATGTTCCACGCATACGACATATGTCTAAAAGTCTCTAAAAGTACATAAATATCATAAAGGTCGGGATAGAGTCTCGCCATACCAAACAATACCCGTCTAAATCATACTAACCAAACAAGCGACTCCGAAGAAAATGGAGCGCACCAACATCTTCCGCTGAGCTGATAACCTACTTGGAGGGCTCTCGGCCTGTCTATCGGGACCTGCCGGCATGAAACGCAGCGTCCCCAGGCAAAAGGGACGTTAGTACAAATAATGTACTGAGTATGTAAGGCACATAAATAAGTACATAAGAGACATGGATGAAATATAGAGCACCTGACTCAACCTGTAAGCCTGAATAGCTTTGTAAATCATAAATTACTTTTAGCGTCATTCATATGCATATGAATGTCATGTCGTGCATAGGTACATGTTTCATAACATCATCAGCCTCTGAGGGCATCCCATCATATCATATCGGCCACTATGGGCAAAATCATCATCGTATACCAGCTGATCAGGTGGTGGTGCGTATATAATGCCATAACCTTTCCCATATCACATATACATATATATACATACATACATATATACGCGTATATAATACCGTTTGAGTGTACATATATATATACGCGTATATAACGCCGATATTTCATCCACTGTGGGGAACATCGTCATCATTTACCAACTGATCAGGTTGTAGTGTGTATATAACGACATAACCTTTTTCCATATCTCGTATACATATATTTACATATATACGCGTATATAACGCCATCTGGTCATGGGTCAATGCACTGAATGCAATACATGAAAAGTACGTTAATAAAATCATTAGGAGATTCATAAGGCCATTTTGCCTTTCAATAATACCATAAAGTAAACTCTTTTCAACTTTCATATTTTTCTGAGACCCACGAACAGATGATAAAATATTATGACACATGGAAATTCAAGAACTTAGATATCTCTAATACTTCTATGAATAGAGTCATTTATGGAATTTGTGCATTTGCACGTTTCGTTCATATCACATAAATCATGCCAAAAGAAAGAAGGGATAGCCTTAACATACCTGATGTAAAGCTGCTTAATACTTCCCCTATGACAAACTTCTATAGGTTTCTGGCTGAGAAGTCTACAAAAAGTGTTGAAAATTGGATACAGTGAGCTTTTGATGCATATATCCATTGAATTTCTCAATACTTTTCATTTTGTTGTTTTTCTCTCCGATCTATAGCTCCTTTTTGCTATATATGTTGTGAGCCTGCTCCATAAGCTGTTCATAGCAAGTTGGTTGTGTTCCTAAAGGTTTTTCTCCATCTATTACTTTAATCACCTTATTTAGTCTTATACGATCCAAGGCCGAAGCTCTCTTAATTGCCTTATTTCATTTTATATGTTCCAAGGACCACAGCTCTCTTAGAGATTTATAAATATCAATCTTAATTCCATTACTTTTATGGAATAGAACAAATGAATTATTTTCATCATGCTCTCAGATAGAAAGTAGAGTGGGGTTCGGGAGTTAGGAGCTTGTAGGAAAATAATATTAAGAATGATGTAGTCTATAATAAATATATTGCTTTCCACCTAGCCAAATCATTATTAATTGTAACCTTAGCTTTCTAATTGAGATAAAGTAGGCTTCAAATTTTGCAACCTCTCTTTGTTACTTTAATAGTCACCAACTTGGCCAAACTTGCTGCCACGTTGGGGCCTTTAAGGCTTATCCATCAATCTTAATTAATTTAATTAGGTAATATCCCACTATCTGTTAATTAAACAATTACTCACATAATTAAGAATTATTCCAAATTATTTAGAATACTACTTATTTTTAACATACTTTATATAACTTACTATTATATCCATGTGGTACCTTGTATGGTACTAGTCCGTAAATATCGGGTATTAACGCTCGGCCCGTATTTTATCCCCACATGCCAAATTTGGACGAAAATTCATTTTCTTTGGCTTGCTTCCCCTTTCACCTTCACGAATTTACTCATCACTTGTGAAATAGCATAATCCTTATAATCTCCAAATAATCTTTTCCTTGGACTGGTGTCAATTACCTTACGACAAATTCAACGTACAATATTACAGGTTGCAACATCATCATAATATAATACTGCAGGACGTAATATCGACATAATATTGCGGGGCGTAACACTATGTTATAAAGATTTCTCTTTATAAAAATATATAAATGTACATTCAAAGAAAGTATGTTTCAAAGAAGAAATTTCTCTATTCCGAAATGATTATATCTTTAAAGTTTTCAAAATGAACTCACGATATAAAGGTTTTCACTCGAAGGTTTGACCAGTTTTATTGAGTTATTGGCTAAGGCCTGACGTGAATAAATTGATGCGGTGTTGAGTTGCTAGTGTTTTTATTGGGTTGAATTTCCCGCCATTTGGATTGCATTCTTTCCATTTTCTTTGCGTATTTCTATTATGTTGTCCGTTGATCGTGATTATTGAATTTCCTTCCGTATTATTTGATCGTATCATTCATTACTTTGAAAAATTGTTAGATAAATATTTTATTTTGGCCGTTTATACATCACTATATCCAATGAAGGAAAATTTGTCTCGTGACAAGTTGGTATCAGAGCTCTAGGTTCATAGGTGCTACGATTCATAAGCGAGTTTGGTAGAGTCTTGCGGATCGGTACGGAGACGTCTATACTTATCTTAATATTCGATTGTATTGTTAATTACTTTGAGAAATCGTTAGATAAATATTTTGTTTCGGTCGTTTATACATCTATGCCTTTTTACTTATTAGACCGGCGGTGTCTTGACTAGTCCTCGTCACTACTTCACCGAGGTTAGTCATGATACTTACTGAGCATTGCTGTGGTGTGCTCATACTACACTTCTGCACATTCTTGTGTGTGACTTCAGGTTATGGTTGTTGGTAGCTGTATGGATCGTTGCTGAGGAGACTCAAGGTAACCTGCTGCTGCGTTCACAAGCTTCGGAGTCACCTTCCTGTTTTATTTCTATTCAAGTGTACTTACTTATTCCTAGACAGTTGTACTTAGATTTGATAGAAAGATTTCGTAGAGTTTATGACTTGTATTTTCCGGGTGTTGGGAAGTTGTAAACTCTGTCAAGAATTCTATTTCGAAATTTTAAAAAATTCTACATTATTGTTGTTGTTCAGTGGAAATGTTAGGCTTACCTAGTCCCAACGACTAGGTGTCATCACAATACCCAACGGAGGGAAATTTGGGTCGTGACAGTGGGTTCGATTTTATTCTAATTATATTACTATTAATTGCTGAAAATAATCTAAATATAATATTTTTGTAGGAGTTTTCTCAATTAGTAAAAAGCACTAGGGAAGTGACTTACACCTAGGCGAGTATCTAATGGGGTCTAGAATTTAGGACAAGCTTGTTGTATCTGGGGTCGTGATATAACCTCACACTTAATTAATCACTTTACACCTCTCGGTAGTTTGAGTGACTTTTCCCGAATAAGCTTCCTCAAGCCCAATTGGGTGTTCGAACAGTGCAAGTGAAATTGGCTAAAGTCGGGTATCGCTATCTCTAAGTTTAACCCTTTAATTGGGGCTATCAATCTCTGGACTTGGGCCCTCTTTCTCAATAAGAGCCCTAGTAAAAAAGGCACGAATCAGTGTTTGCAACCATCAATTCAACAGATAAAATATGAAACAAGCTAAATATCACTAAACCATAAACAACTAAGCCCTAAAATTGAAGATCCATTAAATACCCACACTATGGTTGGGTCACTACCCTAGCTAATGGGTCTAGCTACTCATAATTAAGGTATAAATCAAAGATGGAGATGAAATATAAGCCATAAAAGTTAATTACAAGAATAAAATCTAAAGTTTTAAGCTAAAGCTACTCTAAAATTACTCAAAGTGGTAAAATGTTGTTGTTCACGAGCTCCCTAATACAAAAGATAACCTAAAAATGTGAAAAAGATCTATTTATATGCAGCTGAATTTACTGGACAAAAATACCCCTACGGAGGTTCCACTGTTAGCGTAAAACTGGGTGTGTCCCCGTTAGTTATCTGCGGCTGCGAAATAAAGAACGTGGTCCGCGTTTTTCTTTACTTTGATCTGGGCTGGAGTTTTTTTTTTGCGGACCGCGTAAATACAGTCCCGTCCGCGTTGGCTTCAATCGCGATCGCGTAATATGTTCACGGACCACGTTCTGCAATTTAACTTCACTTGCAACTCTCTGAATCCCTACTCTTGCTCCCAGCGGAATATCAACCCCCTCAGCGTCAGGTGGCTTCGCGGGCGTATAAAAATGATGTGGACCTCGTTCTTTGTTTGGCCCAAGATTGCAAGTTCTCTGATTCTTGATCTTCCACTCTCAGCGCAGTTTCACTCGCGGCTGCGCCAATGGTTTCACGGCCGCACTTTTGTATCGCGATCCGCGGTAGTGTTAGCACTTGGCTGCAGCTTCTCTGAACATCACTTCGTTGCAACATATTTTTAATCGCCTCAGTGGAGGGTTTTATGCGACCGCATAATAATAGCGGTGACAGTGCTCCAGTTCCATCCTTTGGGCTTCTGCAAGTTTGACTCTTTTATGTGTTCATTTAGGCTTCTTTGCCTCATTTTGACCAAAACCTGCAAATAAGAACCTTAAGTTAGTTTTCGGGAATACCTTAATGCATTTTTTACCCAAAACCTAAGAAAAAGAGAGCAAATAGCAAGCGAAAATCCCTAGTTATCAACTCCCCCAAAATTAAGCTTTTGCTTGTCCTCAAACAAATAAGGTAATTCCCACCTCCATAAGAAAAAGAAAGTAGAATTTCAGTTGTCCTAAAGTAAATTCATCAAGCTTCAATTGGAACTAACAGTTACCCTCAACATAAATGCATTATTGACCACATTATGAAATGAATTTTTGAGTTCCATTGGTCTAATGTGACACAAAATCTTCAAGAGTTGACTCAATTCATTAAAGAGACTCGATCTCTCACGTTGGTCACTGTGGATCCCAGACTCCTTCTCTTCTCCTCTACATGAGCTCATCTCACCTTATAGAATGTACACTCAAAATCGGGATTGACAAGAAGTGCACTCATCACTCTCAAAAGAATGCCACAAGTTTAGCTCTAAGTACCATAATCTCGCCCCTCCTCTAAATCACCACTAATGTAAGCTCGCTTAACTTGAAATTATATAGGGTTTTAGCGGGATGTAATGAAGGATTTTTGGATCAAGGTTGGACATAATGAACTATGATGGTATCACTTTCCTTAAGCACTCCATTTTTCTCAATTCGGCTTATGCTTTCTTGACTCTTTGAGTCATTTTCTTCTTCCTTGGGGGAGCTAGAGAGACACATTGTCGCTCTTTCTTCTATATGACGATCATTTTTCTCCTTTTCTCATCATTCCAAGAATTTCAACCTTGTTTTCTTGAATCCTTTCAACCTTTTCTTTTTACATGTTTCTTTTTAGATTTTCACCCTTTTATTTGACTTTCCATTTCATCAATTTCTTCTTGATCTTTGCGTCTTTCATCACTTTGAAATTCTTCGTCTCTCCCCCAAACTTATATTTTTGACTATTGTTCATCATGAATGATAAGGAAATATTGGGTGCCAAGAGAGGGCCATTATAGAACGAATGAACGCTTGTAGTTTGGTTATTGAATGAAAAAGGCTTAGGCTCAAAGGGGTTGACTAAGGATATTATAATGGTAGGCTATGGAAGTTTTCAAAGTTCAAATGGGACAAAGGAGAGCCTATAATCACTTCTCAAGTCGGGCTACACTTAGAAATTTGCCTAGAAAAACATTTGGGGCAAGTTCTAGACTTGTTGACACGAGACTTGGACTTGCAATTCAAAAACTCACCTCTCAAGCTACTGGATTGTTAAAGAGACTAGAGTCGAGGGGCCACAACAACCTTAGCTAGGATTGAAGATCACATATGGCTAACAGTAACCACTTGATGATAGTTTTAGTCAACTCAAGATTCTAAAGGTCACAACTAGAGTTAATCTCGTCAACAAACTTGTATCTAACCATGAGGTCGAAGGTAAATGTGCTAGTTCCAAGTGAAGCTTACTCGAGTCACTCTTATTCATTACTACTATAAATCAAAAACAAAAAAAAAATAGACTCAATCCCTTAAGAAGGTTTTCACGCCATCCATCACTGGGAAGAGCCACCCGGTTCACACAAATTCCACCTTTGGAAAGAACTGTGGCATTAAAAAAACCAAAATCTTATTGATCATGAAAAAAGATGTAAAGAGAAGCTACAAATTCAATAAGAAACTACTAAATGAAATAAGAAGCTACAATTGTATAAAGTAAAATATGGAAAGTAGAATGAATACTTACAATAGGGGAGTGAAATGAATATACACAAAATGGGGATGAATATATACATGGAATGGTAAAGTTATATACATACCAAAAGTAAAAAATAACGAAAAATAAAAATACGATAAGTAAAAAAAACATAAAGAAAAAGAATATCAAAATTATTACAAACCATCAAACTCATCATATCAAAATAAGGCCATCCCNGGGTGATAGAGAGTAAAGAGAACTCCCTATGAGGCCTTTGTCTGCATGGGTTCACTGGTGGGATCCTGTGGCTATCCAGACTCATCACCCCCCTCGGGGTCCTCCAGCCCAATCTCTAAGTCCTCTTTCTGGGGTATGACCACTCTTCTCACCAGCTCTCTATTAGTCTCCTACTCTGGTATCTGTGCTGGATGAGCCATCTGTGTTGCAGGGGTAGGTTCTCCCATAAAGAGATCTAGAGGAATGTTCTAGCGGAAGCGAGTTTCGCCACCTCTTATTCACTCTCCTCACCTGTTTACCCAGCTCCTTGATTACCTTTGCATGCGCACCTAGAGACTCTAGAATCTTCTTTTTGTTGTGAAGAATATTCTTCAATGATTCCTCCACTGATGGAGGCATATGGAGCTGTGTTGGAACTGCCTGAGCTACTACTGCACTAGATAAGGCTGATAGCTTTGATGTAGCTACCTGCATTCAGTTGTTAAAGTCGTCCAAAATCTGATTAACCCTCAGAGCAGTCTGAGGGTATGCTGATGAAGAAGGTACTGATGGTTGGAGTGAAGTAGATGGCCCGGAGGGTGGATGTGGCATGGAAGAAGATGGTCGTTCGACAGTGGAAGGCTCGGACCTAGTGGCCACTAACCTTGGCTCTTCAGATTGGCAAGTAGAGGTGGTGGATTTTCCCTTGGACATGGGATTGTCTGGCCCCTGAAGGTTGTATAAGGAGAATGGCCTTTTTGGCTTCACTTTGGTGTCCAAGTCCCTCCCTTCTACTCCTTGGTCCTCCAAATACATGGTGAGGAAGTGTGGGTAGGGGTATGATCTTTCGTCCTTCCCGATAGCTTTTGTAATAGTTTTGGCCATAATGTTCCGCACATTTATCGCGAACCCCGCCATGATAGAAGCCACAATAATTGCCCGGGAGACAGGGATATCACTGTCATGCTGAGATAGGTCTATCCAGTTGCACATGAACGTGGACCGCCCTTTCTCTTCAAAGCTCAGAGTGTTCCTATGAATTAGAACCCCAGGTGTAAGCCAAGCAGGTGTTGTCCCGAGGATGGCTATCACCTATGCAAGACATGTACAAGCTAACTCATCCAATGCTATCTTCTCCACACAGAGGGCTTCGTCCACATCATCGAACCTGGTATATTCATTTAGTGACTTTCCATAAAATTTGATCATCCGGTTCCGTACCTTGGTCAAATATGTGCCCTTTTTTGTGTGGGCGATATTAGCGTAGAATTCCTTGACCAAATAATCTTTGGCATCTGGTAGCTTGCTAGTGAAGAAATTCAACCCCATTTTTTCATTGAATAGCCTCTTAACATTGGGACAGTGGGGTAGAAGATCTCTCTCAATGAAATCCCTCTCGAGCGTGAGCGACCTTTGAGGCCACCACTCCCGGAACTTTTGGTAAGATTTCTCACTAACAAAGCTATCTTGACACACTATGGGGTTTCTTGATCTCACCACACTTGCAACCCTGCTATCACCACCTCTCCCGCCATCTGGGACATCCTCTTCGTCATCAATATTAATTGGGGCCGCTGTAGAGGTCGGAGTTGCAGTAGATGGGGCAGGTTGTGTCAAAGTCTCACTACCTCCTTCTGAGACATCAAACGACTCAGACAAGGAGGTAGGTTCATTGAAGAGGTGGTAGGGTTGAGATTGAACCTCATGTTGGTAAGCCTCCCCCTCTGACATCTCCCGAGAGGGGACATATTCAATGGTCTCCGGAGTGTCTGGAGTGGGTCTCCGAAGGGTTTGTTTATTTCTAATGATTCTTTTAGGAGTTAGGGTGCTGTCTGTTTTCTTCGCCCCTGACCCCGGGCGGAATCCCCCCTCCCTTGTTGTTTTTCCGGACCACCTCGAGATCTAAACATTATCTGCATACCCAATCAGTGAAAGCTCATTAGTATTGGTATTCAATCAAGTATCAGACTAAAGAAGATAAATGAATACAATTTCAAAGCATAGTGGACCGCTATCAGCAGAAAAAGAAATGCGGCTGCGGACTGGCCACCGCTGTCCGCGAAAAAAGAGTTGCGGCCGCCAGAGGCTGGGGTTCAGACTACCCAGTCTTTGAAGATGGACCACTGCTGACAGCGTAATTTTTGGGCGCGGCCACGATAGCTTCACCATTGTACTTGTAATAACGAACGCGGCCACAAACCCAATGTATCAACTTTCTAAAACTTAGTTCTGCGGTCTGCGGAGTTTAAAGGGTAGCTGCGTAATGCAAGACGGTGTCAGCAAAAATTCAACCCATATTTTTACACCGCAAGCTTATGAACGCGGAATGTGGAATTGTGTCCGGGCCGCATAATTCAAAACTAACGGGTTCTGAGGAGATGTTCATGAGCTAAGGTTTATATTTAGCATAAAATTTAGGCAATTAAAAATCAAAGTGAAACACCCCAACCCCCATTAGGCATCAAAATCAATTACCCAACAAAATTTAACTTCAATTAAGCCTACTTTTGATTCTTGGCTTGTATTAACCCTAACTATCTAAAATTGAAACTATCTAAAAAGAAAAAGAAAACAAGAACTAAAATTAAGACAAAGAAATTGAGCATACAAGTTGTTTAATTTGTTGTGAAAATTACTCTTGCTAAATGAGATGAAGTTTAGTTGAAACACGAAGGAGATGAACAGTGCAAAAGGGACTTTGAGAAGTGAGGGTGTGAAAAGTATAAAAGGAGGAGAGACCTCCTATTTATACTAAAATCCTAAGGGCCCACAACGACTTACCTGGCGCGGCCAAGAAATTCCACCGAGTTTCGCGCATTTGGCTGTTTTGAAGAGCAGTAGACTCAATAACTCCTCTAAGAGCGGAAAATGGGCACTGCCACGGAATAGGGTTCTCTGATCGCAAAAAATCCACCGGGGACGCGGATGAAACTTCATAGAGGTTACATTTTTACTTTTCAAGTCCGCGTCCGCTACAATTTTGTGCCCCCATGAAAATGCTTCCGCTGACCGCAAAATTTTGAGCGCGGTCAGCGGTCCAATTCCACACTTAGCCAAATTTTCCAGTATTAGTCCTCCAGTGCATCAACAATTCCTACACAAATCTCACAACCGGTTATTTCAAAAGATCCTAATCTAAGAAGAAAAATGAAAAAGAGAGAAAAATTGCTTGGGTTGCCTCTGAAGAAGCGCATGATTTAACGTCGTGGTACGATGCAGGTAACCATCATCATTGAAACTTTATCAATGCCAACACGCAGATGACATCAAACTTCCCCAAGTAATGCTTTACACGAATCCCATTAACCCGGAAGCTTTCACCATTTTTGTTCTTCAAGTCAAGAGCACCAAAAGGTGTTACATGCACTACCTCAAAGGTACCACTCTATTTGGACATTAGCTTACCCGAAAACAGACGTAATCGGGAGTTGAAGAGAAAGACCAAATCACCCCTTATTAAATTCCTTGTTTGGTGCAAGTATTTCATATTCTCCTTGTAAAATGATGATCTTGAATAGGCATGAACCCGGAATTCATCTAGCTCATTGAGTTGTTCCACCCAGAGATTTGCTGCAACATCCCACTCAATATTTAACCTCTTCAACGCCCACATAGCATTATGTTCTAGCTCAACCGGCAAATGACACGCTTTACCAAACACAAGTATGGAGACATACCGATTGGAGTCTTAGATACAGTTCTATAAGCTCACAACGTATCATCTAGATTCTTTGACCAATCAGTTCTACTGGCATTCAAATCTTTTTGACAATATGCTTTTGATCTCCCTATTTGAATCCTCCACTTGTCCACTAGCTTGGGGGTGATAAGGAGTTGAGACCTTGTGATTGACACCATATTTTTGAAGAAAAGTGTCAAATGCCCTACTGCAGAAATGAGACCCCACATCACTCATAATTTGCCGAGGAGTACCAAACCATGTGAAAATGTTCTTCTTGAGGGACGCCACTACACTCCGGTCTTCGTTGTTGGGAAAAGCCACAGCTTCGACCCACTTCGAAACATAATCACATGCCACCAGAATGTATGTATTGTCACACGAACTCACAAAAGGACCCATGAAGTCTATGCCCCACACGTCAAAAATGTCAACTTCAAGAATAGTTGTGAGAGGCATTTCATCATTCTTTGATATTCCCCAAGCTCTCTGACATTCATCACATCTCTTGACAAGCTCACTTGCATCTCTATACAGGGTTGGCTAATAAAACCACAACTAAGAACCTTGGAAGCATTCCTGGCCCCACCGTGATAACCACCGTAGGGAGAGGAGTGACAAGCATCAAGTATGCTCATTTGCTCCTCCTTTGGGACACACCTGTGAATCACTCCATCATTGCAAATCTTGAACAAGTAGGGCTCATCCCAATAATAGTCCAAACTGTCCCGTTTGAGTTTCTTCCTTTGGTTAGAAGATAGCTCACACGGGACAATGCCGGTAACAAGGAAATTGGCGACATCCACAAACCAAGGCATATCATTCAAAGACACCGAGAGGAGTTGCTCATCCGGGAAAGCATCATTTATTTCAATACCATCATTGGGTCTCCCTTGCTCTTCTAAACGGGACAAATGATTCGCAACATGATTTTCACTTCCTTTCCTATCAATGATCTCGAGGTCAAATTATTGAAGAAACAAAATCCATCTCATCAATCTAGCTTTTGAGTCCTTCTTTGTCATCAAATACCGGAGCGACGCGTGATCAATATGAACAATCACTTTGGCGCCTGTGAGATAAGGTATAAACTTCTCCATGGAGAACAAAATTGCTAAAAACTCTTTCTCTGTCACTGTATAATTAACTTGGGCATCATTTTATAGTTTTGCTTGCATAGTACGCCAGATGAAATATCTTGTTCACCTTTTTACCCAAGACCGCTCCTACCGCAACGTCACCTGCGTCGCATATAAGCTCAAAGGGAGAGCTCCAATTTGATGCGGTAATGATCAGAGTGATTGTTAATTTATACTTCAAGGGCTCAAAAGCCTTCATGCACTCCTTATTGGAATCAAATTTTTCATCCTTCTCTAATAGCTTGCATAAGGGGTTCACCACTTTAGAAAAGTCTTTGATGAACCTTCGGTAGAACCCTGCATGCCCAAGAAAACTTCTAACTCCCTTTATGGAAGTTGGAGGGGGCATCTTTGAAATCACTTCTATTTTTTCCTTGTCTACTTCGATGCAATAGTGTGAGATCTTATTGTCGAGGACAATGCCTTCCTCGACCTTAAAATTGCATTTTTCTCAATTAAGCACAAGATTTGTCTCTTCATATCGGACTAGAACCTTGTCAATATTTTTCAAACATTCTTCAAATGAGTCTGCATTCACCTAATACAATGAGCAGAGTTTTAACTACCGCTGCCGCCGCGGTGGTTCCGTTCACCCACTACCCCAACTATGTCCTTCCACGTCATATATGCCTCTCAAATCAGCCTTCCTCTCTCACTATAGGAACCCCCACTCTTACATTTCACGGATGATTCTTCTCGCCGTACAGTTCTTGAGTCATTGCCTGTCCTGCCGATGCCGGCTTAACAAGTGGTCTTGACGCTATAATTGGAGTTAGTGGCTTAATGTTACAGGATGCGGGAGCCACATCTTTGGTCATCTTCAGTGCTTATGTCATTGTTTCCACTTTTGATTTCTTATCCGAGCGCAAGCTCGTTGAGCAGAATTTAAGTAGAAAGCTGGTCCACATATTGTCTGGTCTATTTTTATTTTTTTTGGGCTTTCTGGCCAATTTTTAGATTAGTGCATCATGATGGGCACGCTACTTTGCTTTTGTAGTTCCACTTACAAACTATTTGGGACTTGTGATTCATGGATTTTCTTTGGCTACTAATGAGGGACTTCTAAAAATCTGTTACTCGGGAAGGAAGCTAGAAGAATTTCTCAGAGGGCCTCTATATTATGTTCTAGTGTTAATTTTGAGTGCACTTCTCTTTTGGCGTGAGTCACCAGTTCGATTAATTCCTTAGCAATAATGTTTGATGGTGATGGAGTTTCTAAAATTGTTTAAAATTCTGGCATTACTGGAAAGCAGTGACAAAAAAAACCAGTGAACAAATGTGTACTATTGTTGGTGACATTATGAGAAAAAGTGAGTCAACTAGTAATATAGGATATGCTATTATATATGAGAGCATATGTTGTGTTTCCTCAATACATCCTAACCCCAAGGTATTAGAATCTGTGGTAGAAGCAGTTGCAAAATTTTTGAAGAATAATAGCTATAGTCTAACGTACTTGGGCATTGATGCACTTGGTAGATTGATAAAGATAAGCGCACAAAATGTTGAGCAGCACCAAATAGCAGTGATTGATTGTTTATAGATTCGAGTGGGTTGGAGGTGTATTATAAAGGAAAAGTTGTACTTAAGCAGTGAATGGCCTGCGAAATCGAGGTAAGTGCTTGGTTTAACCTTGACTTGAGGGAATAGGAATCCCCAAATTAAATGCTATGTGAAATTGCATGTGTGTGGTGTATAGGTGAAGTGACGAGTATCTATGCACCACTAAATTATTTTATGAATTTGGTCCCTTCCTTATTTCCAATTTAATTGATTTTGGGCTTAAATTGTTCTATAACCATTGATGCCTCCATGTCTAATTACTTTTGTTGACTTGTGTTAAGTATTATTTCAAGTATTTTGGAAGTGTTACTTGTTCCTTGGTCACATTGTGATACATCTGGTTGAGCTGGTTGTCAGTGTTACATTATACATTTCGGTTGATTTTGTTGTGTAGTGATAATTGGTGAAGTTTTTGAATAGTAAAGTTTCCTGTTTATGATAATTGAGGTTTAAGTATTGTAAAAGACATGGAATCTGATTTAGTAGTCGTGAATTGTGACACCAGACCCTGGGTAGTTATGTAGTTAGTGTTAGTTCGTGGTTCATTTCATCATATCGAATATTAGTCCTAATTACATGTGTTGGAAATTATTAGATTTAGTTTATTATAAATTGTCTCATTGTGTTTAAGTAAATATTCAAAGAAAAATGGCTAATCAAGTTCTAACATTGGCTTGCCTAGCAAGTGTGGTGTTAGGCGCCATCACGATCCCGTGGGTTGGGAATTTGGGTCGTGACAAGTTGGTATCAGAGCACTAGGTTGCCTATGTTTCACAATTCACGAACAAGCTTAACATAGCCTGAGGGATCGGTACGGAGATGTCTGTACTTATCTCCTAGAGGCTATAAAGTTAGGAGCAATTTCACTTCTATTCTACTCTATCGTGCGAATTAATTCTACCATTGAAGATTGAATTCGTCTATTCTAGTTCTCTCGCAAATCTCGACAACACGCAATGCATCGACAACTGGACAAGAAATGGAGCCCCAATGACAGCTACAATTAGGGGAAGAGGCAGAGGGAGAGCTCAGTCTAGAGCTCGAACATCGGCACCTATTGTAGAACCTCAAGTGGATATAGAAGCGGGGGTTTTAGCTCAGTCGGTACATGTTGGACCAGTTCAGGTTCCAAAACGATTTATAGCTACTGCAGTATTACAGGCGCATGAGTCCATTTATTGAGGTTGGACAAGTTTACCAAACTATTTCCACTCCATTTCAGTGGTACATCTTTTGAGGACCCACATGATTTTCTTGATCGTTGCTATGAAGTATGGAAGAACATGGGAATAGTTAAAAGCAATGGGGTTGATTTATATGAGCTGTGAAGTTTAGCATGCATTGTGACCTATGACTTCGTGCCAAGTGGGTAAGTCCACTGTCAAGGAATAGATTGCGGGGTCATGAGTTATATGGATTATGGCCTGGAATGTATAAGGCCTGAGATTTTGCAAGAGATAAAGCTGGGACTTGTGAAGGTGTACTTAGCGTGGAAGCCACGGTTGCGTATTTTGGGATGCTCTAGAGGGAGTACAGTGGTTGAAGAGCTTCTAGACTATATGGTTCGTGCCAAGATTTATCTGTATAGAGCTCTACTTTTGGGATTATTGTGCATCAATATGGATAAGAGTTACCCTAAAGAATAATGAAGAGTATGAGTAAATGGGGTAGCTCTATAATGTTGAGTCAACATAGTAAAAGAAGAAATTGGCCGCCGGTGTTTGTGGCAAGCCTACCAAGAGGACGACCAGCGATTACAACATCAACTACTTGACTCAGTTCTAATAAATGCTTTTAAGGAGTTTGTTTCTCGGACTCTCCATTATGCGTGGCGCATAGGGTTTGAACGGTTGCGTCAAGTCACATTGTCGATGTCAGAATATGTAATCAGGTTCGATAAGTTAGCCCGTCATACTCCTACTTCGGTTCATATATCCAGAGAGAAAGTTCACAGACTCATTAAAGGACTCAAATATGATTGTAAAATTTTTGTACAACTTAGGGCAGGTTGATACTTCATTTCGGCTAGTGGTAGGAATTGTCCTAGACTGGGGAGAGTCATATTTCATCATAGCACTCAGGTTACGTGTCCCATAGCAGTTAAAACTCAACTTACATGACCAACTAGGGGAAAATGGGTTGGAATGTCCAAGGCGGAGGTCAGATTCCTAGAGGTGGAGACCCAGCCTGTTAATATATTTTCTATGGTATGACTGAGGTTGCTACACCAGATGGTGTCATTACAAGTACAATCTCAAGTTTTTATAAAGTGATAATTTCCTTAACTTGATTCGAATATGAGTATCTAGGAAAGTCCTCCTAATATGCTCTATTCATGGGGTGAACTTCGTAACCCTGAAATCTACATATGTGAATACTTGTATTGAGAAATTCTATGGAGATAGCTATGTCTACTATTACGTGTTGTAATTTTATTTAACGGAAAATATTTAAAAGAAGAAAATGAAATGTTTCGATTGCCACGATGTGCATATTACTTGTGATTCAGAACTGAGGGCGAGACCCTCGTATTTTAATATGATTTGGTTAAATCGGGCTACGAGCCGCAGTGGAAGTTATATAAGGACGAGGCCATTGTGATGAAAATTCTTGTGCTTATATTCTCTCTGGTGAAACTAAAATTTGTACTATAGTACTAATAAGAGTCATTCCTGTTATTTTAAAAATTTTGTATAAAATTTATCTGTGCATAATTTTCCAAATCAGTGTCATAATTATTGAGCTTTAACCTACAAGGTAGGTGCCCGCCCATGCGGTGTTAATTGAAACATGTTTATTCAGGTAGATAATTATGATTTCTCCATGCGTTGCATCTCGTTGTCAGTATTGTGAATGTTTGAAAGGAGATTATTGTTAACGTGAAGTTATTTGATGATTCTGCAATTGATTATGAGCAACTATTAAGATCATATTGAACCAAAAGGGTGTTCCATTTAAATGGTCGGGCAAGTGTGAGGCGAGCTTTCAAAAGCTCAAGACAGCTTTGACTTCGGCACCGATATTGATGTTACCATCAGGTTCGGAATCTTTCACGGTATATTGTGATGCTTCCCATGTTGGGTTGGGAACAGTATTGATGCAAGATAGCATATGCGTCTCGGCAGTTAAAGATTCATGAGAAGAATTATCCTGTCCATGACTTAGAGTTGGCAGCCATTGTTCATGCATTGAAAATATGGAGGCACTATCTTTATGGCGTGCCGTGTGAAGTTTTCACGGATCATCGTAGCCTCCAGTACTTGTTCAAGCAAAAGGATCTTAATTTGAGACAGAGGAGATGGCTAGAGTTATTGAAAGATTACGACGTCACTATATTGTATCATCCATGAAAGGCCAATATGGTGGACGATGCATTCAGTAGGAAAGCAGTAAGTATGGGCAGCTGTAACGACTCGGCCGGTCATTCCGTGAGATTTATCCTGTTTCCCCTGTTTCTGCATTTGTTATATATCACTATCCTGTTTTTGATGTGTTGGATCAGTTGGTTTGGGTCCGGAGTGGTTATGGTGAGAATTTAGGCATTTATCCTTTTAAAGTAGCCTAATAGTTGAGAAAGTCAACTGATAGCTGAGTTATTGGTAAACGACCTCGGAATAGGGATTTTATGGCTCGAATAGCTTCGTCAGGTGATTTGGGACTTAGGAGTGTGTTCATAATATTTTTGTGATGTCAGATGTAGAATTAGGCTTGAATAGGCAATCGGGGTCGGAATGGAATTCCGGAGGTTGGAGCAGGTTCGTAATGTCATTTTGGGTATGTCAACAAAATTTTAGGTCAATCGGAGGTGTTTTGGTTGGTTGCGGCGTAGTTGGTGAAATATAGAAGTCTCAAAGTTCTTAGGCTTGAATTTGATGTAAATTTGATATTTTCGTGTTGTTTTTGGTGCTTCGAAGGCTTGACTAAGTATGAATGATGTTATGGGATATGTTTGGTTGAGGTCCCGAGGGCCTCGGGTGTGTTTCAGATGATTAACGGATTGATTTTGAGTTTTGGAACTTGGCTGGTTTGCTGGTGTTTCTGCAGCATAGTTTTACTTTATGCGTTCGCGGCAGGGGGCTCGTGTTCGCATAGAGTCTATGGTGGAAGAGGGCCAGTTTTTCTATCCGTTCGTGGGAGAAGGGGTGCGAACGCGGAGGGTTGAGCTGAGTGGTCATCACCAACGCGGGGGTGTGTGCGCGTTCGCAGGGTTGTGGGCCTTTTGAGGACCCCAGGGGTTTTGGCCTATGCATTCGCGTGTCTAGGGATGCGTTCGCGAAAGCCTTGGGTGGAAGTGCTTCACGTTCGCGGGCTTGAGGCCACGTTCGCGTAGATTTAAATTAGGGGCCTGTTGGATTGTTCTACGGGAATGCGGTCTTAGTGACGCGTTCGCGAAGAAGGAATATTATTGCTGGGCAGAATGTTTAAAAAGGCCTGAGGTGCGAATTTCGTTTATATCCCCTCCATTGTTGCATGCGAGTTGAGAGCTATTTGAGAGGGATTTGAAGGTAAATCAAGAGAAATCATTTGGAGGTAAGAATTTCAACTTCATAACACGTTTTTATGTCAATTCCTAAGTGATTAAACCATAAAAATTCTGCAAATTGAACCAAGTTGGCGAAGAAGTGTGCATGGGAAATTTATTTTTCTTTTGAGGATTTGAGTGGGCAATTCTGGTCCGATTTTAGTGTTCTTGGCATGTATAGAATCGTGGGAGGATGATGTTTCTAATGATGTAAAAATTATCGAATTCCGAGACGTGGTTCTGAGGCTCGGGTTCTGCCGTATTTCGAGATTCTTGTATAATTTGATTAATTTCGATTGGGTTAAGTTCCTTTCATATATATTGATAATGTTAACTGGTTTTGGCTAGATTCGGAGCAATCGGGATCCAATTTGAGGGGAAAATGCATAGCGGACTAGTGTTGTGGCCCGGTAGACGTAAGTAATGGCTATAAATCTTGTCATGAGGGTATGAAATCCTGGACTGCGTATTTCTTATTGTTTCTAGAATGGCGCACATGTCGGATGACCAGTATGTGGCGCGTACTGAATTTTGGAATGGACTAGGTCCTCTCAGCGGCGACTAATGAGTTGGATATTTACTCAAAACCTTATGTTAAATATGTTCTAAAGAATCGTGTAATATTTGGGTTGTGAGCCATGTTTGGGGCCTAGTGCCGATCTGTTTTAACCCCTTGGGGGCTATTTTACTGATATTCTCACTACTTGAAACTATGATTTTTCACTCAATCTTTCTTGTGACATTGTTGACACTCATATTTGATGATATTACAATTTCTTGAAATGGAATACTAATTGGGTCGAGAAACCCGTTTTATTTATGGTCCGAGTGGCATGTTGAGAGTGTCTGACTGAGTGCGGCCGAGGCTAATATTGTGAGGATATTGATTATATGAGACAGGGCGAGAGCCTGAGAGTGATTGATGTCATGATTTGGATGTTTATTTAGCGCTTGGGCTGAATGAGCCCCTCCGAAGTAGAAGTCTGTACACACCCCCAGTGAGCGCATGTACCTACTGAGTGCCGAGTGCCGAGTACCGAGTGACGAGTGATTGGGTGGTATGAGTGACTGTGAGGTGCTGAGTGACTGATTATGAGTGACTGTGTGGCATGCTCGAGGGGCTGATCATGATACATGTTTTTGCCCGAGGGGCTACTGATGATTTTACTACTTTCACCCTGAGCTTATGAAATATGTTTTGCCTGAGGGGCCTCTATATGATTCATTTCATTTTCTTACTAGACCTTTCGGTTGAAGTTGTTGAAAAATATACATTTTAAAAGGGGTTTTCGAAGTTGATTTTTAAGGCATGACGATCGTATGCATCTATGTTATACTATTTGAAAGTAAGGTTGTGCCTCTTGTGATTTAATGACATTGATTTTATATGTTCTTGCTGCTCAGACCTGATTTATTTTCATTACTACTGAGTTGGTGTACTCACATTACTCCCTGCACCTCTGTGTGGAGATTCAGGAGCAGACATCGAGCATTAGCCTTTATTCCGCAGCGGAGCCTGATTTGCTGGATATAGAGGTAGCTGTCTAGCGTCCGCAACATCTTTGTATTTTCCCTCCCTGTTGTATTTTCATTTCATTCGGAGGTTTTGTATTATGACAGTATATTATGACTTTTTCTTCTACATGATCATGACACGTTGGCTCCGGGTTTTGGGGTTGGTAGTATTGTATTATGATGACCTACTTTATTCAGTAGTTTTTGTATATTTATGAAATGCTCAGATTTTGGAAACGCGATTTTAAAAGAAATTGTGAACATGTGATATATTGGCTAGCCTAGTTAAACGATAGGCGCCACCATGGCCGGCTTAGGATTTGGGGTCGTGACAGTTTGGTATCAGAGCCCTAGGTTACATAGGACACAACGGTCATGAGTAGGTTTAGTAGAGTCTTGCGGATCAGTACGGAGACGCATGTACTTATCTTCGAGAGGCTGACGAACTTTTAGGAAACATTTCTATCTTTATTGAACTCTTTTGTGCTGATCTATTGATTCTTGAAATCTGAACTAACGTTGTTTCATTCTCTCATAGATGGTGAGGACACGTCGCACCGATCTGAATGACCAGTCACCAGCTAGACCAACGAGAGGTCGCGACCGTGGTCAAGGCCGTGGTAGAGGTAGGGGCCAGCCCGCGCAGCAGCCGGGGAAGTACCTCAGGATCCCCCTATCGATCACGATCTAGTTCCCCTCGATGGTGTCCCAGCGAGACAGGCTCAAGCACCAGCAGTGCCTATGGTTATTCTGGATCTTCAGGAGGCCCTGTCCCAGATATTGACAGTATGCACCAGTCTGGCTCAGGCAGTCGCCATGTCTTCTTCTGCCACTAGAGCTCAGGCCAGGGAAGGCAATCAGACTCTAGCTGCCCGGGCACCTGAGCAGCACAGGGTATCCAGGCACCGGGAGCAGTCCCTGCTCCACCAGTTGCTCCGGTTCAGGATTATATGGTCCCTACAATGCCTGAGGACGAGCAGTGCAGGTTGGAGAGATTCAGCAGACTTCTGCCTCCGACTTTAAACGGTACAGAGGGAGAGGATGCCAAGGGATTTCTAGATAGGTTCTAGAGGATACTGCATACCACAGGTATTTAGGAGACCAGTGGGGTCTCATTTGCTACATTTCAGTTTGCTGGTGCTGCCTTTACATGGTGGGAGTCGCTCGAGAGGCGTAGACCGGTTGGTTCAACACCTCTTACCTGGAGGCAGTTCTCCACGATCTTTTTTGGAGAAGTATGTTCCTCAGTCCCACAGAGAGGAGCAGTGCAGGAAGTTTGAGCAGTTGCGTCAGGGAGAGTTATCAGTTACTCAGTACGAGATGAGGTTCTCCGAGTTAGCTAGGTATGCTTCTGAGATTGTCCCTACTGATAGGGAGAGGGTGAGGAAGTTTGTGGATGGTCTTTCTTATCAGCTTCGGTTTCTTATGACTCGGGAGGGTGTATCGGGTGCTTCATTCAAGCAGGTTGTTGACATAGCTCGAGATATTGAGTTTGTTCACCGCCAGGAGCTAGAGGAGAGAGAGGCCAAGAGGCCTCGTGGTTCGGGCAGTTCCGGTGGTGCTCCCCTCAGGGGAAAATTTCAGCAGGCCATCCAGCATATAGTGGTGCCTCCTCGGGGTAGGGTCCCCGTGGTTTTCAGTCATGCTGTCCTTCCTTTGGTGCCCTCTCAGCTCAGAGTGCATCTTGAGCACCCCCAGTTCAGGGTTCTTCTATGCATGAGTGTTCCAGTGGCCGTTCAGGTGCTAGGGGTTTCTATCAGTCCCCGGCTCCAGCTCCGGGGAGTTTCTTTAAGTGTGCAGAGTTCGGGCACGTGTGGAGGCAGTGTCCCCGACGTTCCGGTGGATCTTCTGAGAAGAGGGTCTAGCCCTCGACTTCATCTTCAGTCACTTCACCACCCGCCCAGGCAGCCAAGGGTGGTGGTCAGTCAGCTAGAGGCCGCCCTAGAGAGGGAGGTCAGGCTCGCATGTATGCATTTCCAGCCAGGTTGGATGCTATGGCCTCAGATGTCGTGATCGAAGGTATTGTTTCAGTTTGTTGTTGTGACGCCTTGGCTTTATTTGACCCTGGTTCCACATATTCCTATGTTTCTTTGTATTTTTCCGGTTTCTGGATATGCCCCGTGAGTCTCCAGTCACCTCTGTTCATGTGTCGACTCCGATGGGCGATACCGTTATTGTGGATTGTGTGTATCTGTCGTGCATTATATCTATTGGGGGTCTGGAGACCCGAGTGGACCTACTGTTACTCAGCATAGTCAATTTTGACGTGATATTGGGTATGGATTGGTTATCTCCGTGCCATGTTGTTCTTGATTGTCACGCTAAGACCGTGACCTTAGCTATGCTGGGGTGTCCGAGGGTTGAGTGGAGAGGTTCTTCCGAGTATATGCCTAGCATGGTGATTTCTTACCTGAAGGCTTAGCGCATGGTTGAGAAAGGGTGTTCATCTTATTTGGCCTTTGTGAGGGATGTCGGTGGTGAGACTCCCCATATTGATTCAGTTCCTATGGTCTGTTATTTTCCGGATCTGTTTCCTGCAGACCTGCCAGGGATGCCACCTGACAGGCATATTGATTTTGGTATTGACCTGGTGTCAGGCACTCAGCCTATTTCTATCCCACCATATCGTATGGCACCAGTGGAGCTAAAGGAATTGAAGGAGCAGCTTCAGAAGCTCTTGGATAAGGGGTTCATTTGGCCTAGTGTGTCACCTTGGGGTGCACCGGTGTTGTTTGTGAAGAAGAAGGATGGGTCCATGCGTTTGTGTATTGACTATCAGCATTTGAACATGGTTGCGATGAAGAATCGGTATCCCTTGCCCTGCATTGATGATTTGTTTGACCAGCTTCAGGGAGCCAGAGTGTTGTCCAAGATTGATTTGAGATTTGGGTATCATCGGTGGAGGATTCAGGATTTTGATATCCGAAGACTGCTTTCAGGAGCAGATATGGTAATTATGAGTTCTTGGTTATGTCGTATGGGCTGACCAATGCCCGAGCTGCGTTCTTGCAATTGATGAACAACGTGTTTCAGCCTTATCTGGATTCATTTGTCATTGTGTTCATTGATGACATCCTGGTTTATTCTCGTAGCCAGGAAGAGCATGCTCTGCATTAGAGCACGCCAGTATGATGATCCACATTTGCTTGTTCTTCAGGACAGGGTACGTCGCGGTGATTCCAGAGATGTGGTTATTGGTGATGATGGGGTCATGAGGATGCATGGCCGGATTTGCGTGCCCAATGTAGATGGGCTTCGAGATTTGATTCTAGTAGAGGCTCATAGTTTGCGGTATTCCATCCATCTGGGTGCCGCGAAGATGTATCAGGATTTGAGGCAGCGTTATTGGTGGAGGAGAATGAAGAAGGATGTTGTGGAGTTTGTGGCTCGGTGTCTCAACTGTCAATAGGTCTAGTATGACCACCAAAGACCTGGTGGATTGCTTCAGAGATTTGATATTCCGGAGTGGAAGTGGGAGCGGATCACCATGGACTTCGTAGTTGGACTCCCACAGACTTCGAAGAGGTTTGATGCTATATGGGTTATTGTGGATCGGCTAACCAAGTCCGCGCACTTCATTCCTGTTGGTACTACGTATTTATCGGAGAGGTTAGATGAGATTTATATCAGGGAGATTGTCGGATTGCATGGGGTTCCAGTTTCTAACATTTCCGACAGAGGCACTCAGTTCACATCTTAGTTTTGGAGAGCCGTGCAGAGAGAGTTGGGTACTTAGGTTGAGTTGAGCACAGCGTTACATCCTCAGACCGACGGGAAGTCGGAGCGTACCATTAAGATTTTGGAGGATATGTTGCGTGCTTGTGTGATTGACTTTGGTGGTTCATGGGATCAGTTTCTACCACTAGCGGAGTTTGCATCTAATAACAGCTATCAGTCGAGTATCCAAATGGCTCCGTATGAGGCTTTTTATGGTATGAGGTGTAGGTTTGCGGTTGGTTGGTTTGAGCCGGGCGAGGCCAAGCTATTGGGCACCGGCTTGGTTCAGGATGCTTTGAGTAAGGCAAAGTTGATTCAGGAGCAGGTTCGCACAGCGCAGTCTAGGCAGAAGAGTTATGCGGACCGGAAGGTCCGAGATGTGTCTTTCATGATTGGGGATAAGGTGTTGCTGAAGGTGTCCCCCATGAAGGGTGTTATGAGATTCGGGAAGAGAGGAAGCTTAGTCCCAAGTTCATTGAGCCATTTGAGGTACTTCAGAGGGTTGGGGAGGTGGCTTATAGGCTTGCTATGCCTCCCAGTTTATCGAGTATTCATCCAGTATTTCATGTTTCGATGCTCCGGAGGTATGTTGGTGACCCTTCCCATGTTTTGGAGTTCAGCACGGTTCAGCTCGAGGGTGATATGTCATATGAGGTAGAGCCATTGGCTATTTTGGGTCGACAGGTCAGGAAGCTGATATCTAAGGATATAGTTTCAGTGAAGGTTCAGTGGAGAGAGCACCCGGTGAATGATGCCACCTGGGAGAGCGAGTGGGAGATACAGGATAGATATCCTGACTTATTTGAGACTCCAGCTATGTTTCTAGACCCGTTCGAGGACGAACATTTGTTTAAGAGGGGGAGGATGTAACGACCCTGCCGGTCGTTCTGTGAGATTTACCCGGTTTCCCCTATTTCTGCATTTGTTATATATCGCTATCCTGTTTTTGACGTGTTGGATCAGTTGGTTTGGGTCCGGAGTGGTTATGGTGAGAATTTAGGCATTTAGCCTTTTAAAGTAGCCTAATAGTTGAGAAAGTCAACTGAGAGTTGACTTGTTGGTAAACGACCTCGGAATGCGGATTTTATGGCTTGGATAGCTTCATTAAGTAATTTAGGACTTAAGAGTGTGTTCAGAATATTTTTGTGTTGTCCGTTGTAGAATTAGGCTTGAATTGGCGAAAGTTAGTTTTTGGCGATTTCTGGTTGGCAGTGGAAAATAGGCTGTCGGGATCGGAATGGAATTCCGTAGGTTGGAAAAGGTTCGTAATGTCATTTTGGGTATGTCTGCGAAATTTCATGTCAATCAGAGATGTTTTGGTTGGTTTCGGCCTAGTTGGCGAAATTTAGAAGTCTCAAAGTTCTTAGGCTTGAATTTGTTGTAAATTTTGTGTTTTCGTGTTGTTTTAGGTGTTTTGAAGGCTTTACTAAGTTTGAATGATGTTATGGGATATGTTGGTATGTTTGGTTGAGGCTCTGAGGGCCTCGGGTGTGTTTCGGATGGTTAGTGGATCGATTTTGAGTTTTGGAACTTGGCTGGTTTGCTGGTGTTTCAGCAGCAGAGTTTTACTCTATGCGTTCGCGGCAGGGGGATCGAGTTCGGACAGAGTGTTTGGTGGAAGGGGGCCAATTGTTCTATGCGTTCGGGGGAGAAGGGGTGCGAACACGGAGGGTTGAGCTGGGTGGTCATTGCGAACGTGGGGGTGTGTGTGCGTTCGCGTAGGGTTGTGGGCCTTTTGAGGACCCCAGGGGTTTTGGCCTATGCGTTCGCGTGTCTGGGGACGCGTTCGCGAAGGCCTGGGGTGGCAGTGCTTCGGGTTCGCAGGCTTGTGGCCGCGTTCGCGTAGAGTTAAGTTAGGGGCCTGTTGGATTATTCTATGAGTACGCGGTCCTAGTGATGCGTTCGCGAAGAAGGAATATTATTGCTGGGCAGAATGTTTAAAAAGGCCTGAGGTACAAATTTGGCTTATATTTCCTCCATTGTTGCATGCGAATTGAGAGCTATTTGAGAGGGATTTGAAGGGAAATCAAGGGAAATAATTTGGAGGTAAGAATTTCAACTTCATAACACGTTTTTATGTCAATTCCTAAGTGATTAAACCATAAAAATTTTGGAAATTGAACCAAGTTGGGAAACAAGGGTGCATGGGAAATTTATTATTCTTTTGAGCATTTGAGTGGGCAATTGTGGTCCGATTTTAGTGTTCTTGGTATGTATAGAATCGTGGGAGGACGGGGTTTCTAATGATGTAAAAATTATCGAATTCCGAGACGTGGGCCTGGGGCTCGGGTTTTGCCGAATTTCAAGATTTTTGTATAATTTGGTAATTTTCGATTGGGTTGAGTTCCTTTGGTATATATTGATAATGTAACTGGTTTTGGCTAGATTCGGAGCAATCAGAAGCGAATTTGAGGGGCAAAATCATAGCGGACTAGTGTTGTGGCCCGGTATAGGTAAGTAATGGCTATAAATATTGTCCTGAGGGTATGAAACCCCAAACTGCATATTTCTTACTGTTTCTAGAATGGCGCATATGTCGGATGACTAGTATGTGGCGCGTACTGACTTTTGGATTGGACTAGGTCCTCTCAGCGGCGACTAATGAGTTGCATATTTACTCAGAACCTTATGTTAATTATGTTCTAAAGAATCATGTAATATTTGGGTTGTGAGCCTTGTTTAGGGCCTAGTGCCTATCCGTTTTAACCCCTTGGGGGATATTTTAATGATATTCTCACTACTTGAAACTATGATTTTTGACTCAGTCTTTCTTGTGAAATTGTTGACGCTACTATTTGATGATATTACGATTTCTTGAAATGGACTACTAATTTGGTCGAGGGCCAATGTTATGAGGATATTTATGATATTAGACAGGCCGAGAGCCTGAGAGTGATTGATGCCATGATTTGGCTGTTTATTTAGCGCTTGGGCTGAAGGAGCCCCTCCAAAGTCGGAGTCTGTACACACCCCCGATGAGCGCATGTACCTACTGAGTGTTGAGTGTCTAGTGCCGAGTGACGAGTGATTGGGAGGTATGAGTGACTGTGAGGTGCTGATTAATTGTGTCGTGCTGAGTGACTGATTATGAGTGACTGTGAGGCATGCCCGAGGGGCTGATTATGATACATGTTTTTGCCCGAGGAGCTACTGATGATTTTACTACTTTCACCATGATCTTATGAAATATGTTTTGCCCGAGGGGCCTCTATATGATTCATTTCATTTTTATACTAGACCTTTCGGTTGAAGTTGTTGAAAAATATACATTTTAAAAGGATTTTTCGAAAGTTGATTTTTAAGGCATGACGATCGCATACATCTATGTTATACTATTTGAAAGTAAGGTTGTGCCTCTTGTGATTTAATGACATTGATTTTATATGTTCTTTCTGCTCAGACCTGATTTATTTTCATTACACTGAGTTGGTGTACTCACATTACTCTCTGCACCTCTGTGTGCATATTCAGGAGCAGACATCGAGCATTAGCCTTTATTCCGCAGCGGAACCAGATTTGCAGGATATAGAGGTAGTGGTCCAGCATCCGCAGCATCTCTATTTTTTCCCTCCCTGTTGTATCTTCATTTCATTCGGAGGTTTTGTGTTATGACAGTATATTATGACTTTTTCTTCTAGATGCTCATGACACGTTGGCTCCGGGTTTTGGGGGTGGTGGTATTGCATTATGATGACCTACTTTATTCAGTAGTTTCTATATATTTATGAAATGCTCAGATTTTGGAAACAGGATTTTAAAAGAAATTGTGAACATGTGATATATTGGCTAGCCTAGTTTCATGATAAGCCCCATCACGGCCGGCTTAGGATTTGGGGTCGTGACAGCAGCCTTGCATGTATTCCAGTTGGTGAGAGACCATTAGCTTCAAATATTCAGACACTAGCTAATCAGTTCGTGAGGTTGGATATTTCGCCCTGCCATGTTCTAGCTTGTACAGGGTCTTGGACTTCCTTATTCGAGCGTATCAGAGATCGGCAGGATGATGACCCGCACTTGATTGTCCTTAGGGACACAGTTCGGCACAGTGGTGCCAAGAAGGTTATAGTTGGAGATGATGGTGTTTTGAGGATGCAGATTCATATATGTGTGCCTAATGTTGATGGCCTTTGTGAGTTAATTCTTGAAGAAGCTCACAGTTGTAAGTATTCTATTCACCCGGGTGCTGCCAAGATGTATCGGGAGCTGCGACAGCACTACTGTTGGCCAAGGATGAAAAGGGATATTGTTGCTTATGTGACTCGTTGTTTGAATTTCCAACAGGTGAAATATGAGCATCAGAGACCCGGTGGTTTACTTCAGCAGATAGAGATTCATGAGTAGAAGTGGGAGCGTATCACTACGGACTTCGTTGTTGGACTCCCACGGACTCAGAGGAAGTTCGACGTCATTTGGGTTATTGTTGATAGGTTGACTAAATCATCACATTTCATTCCAGTGGAAAGTACTTACACTTCGGAGCAGTTGGAAGAGATATATGTTCGATAGATGGTTCGCCTTCACGGTGTGCCCGTGTCTATCATTTCTGATTGAGGTACGCAATTTACCTCGGACTTTTGGAGGGCGGTTCAGCGAGAGTTCTAAAAATCTGTTACTTGGGAAGGAAAGCTAGAAGAATTGCATAGAGGTCCTCTATATTATGTTCTAGTGTTAATTCTGAGTGCACTTCTCTTTTGGCGTGAGTCACCAGTTGGAGTAATTTCGTTAGCAATGATGTGTGGCGGTGATGGAATTGCTGAAATTGTTGAAAATTCTGGCATTACTGGAAAGCACTGACTAAAAAAAATCAATGAACAGATGTGTACTATTATTGGTGACATCATGAGAAAAAGTGAGTCAACTAGTAATATAGGAAATGTTATTATATATGAGTGCATATGTTGTGTTTCCTCAATACATCCTAACCCCAAGGTATTTGAATCTGCGGCTGAAGAAGTTGCCAAATTTTTGAAGAATGATAGCCATAGTCTAAACTACTTGAGCATTGATGCACTTGGTAGACTGATAAAGATAAGCGCACAAATTGCTGAGCAGCACAAAAATAGCAGTGATTGATTGTTTAGAGATTCGAGTGGGTTGGAGGTTAATTCTAAAGGAAAAGTTGTAATTAAGCAGTGAGTGGCCTGCGAAATCGAGGTAAGTTCTTGGTTTAACCTTGACTTGAGGGAATAGGATCCCCAACTTAAATGCTATGTAAAATTGCATGTGTGTGATGTATAGGTGAGGCGACGAGTATCTATGCACCACTAAATTATTTGTTGAACATGATCCCTTCCTTATTTCAAATTTTATTGATTCCGGGCTTAAATTGTTTTATGATCATTGATGCCTCCATGTCTAATTATTTTCGTTGACTTGTGTTAAGTATTGTTTCAAGTATTTTGGAAGTGTTACTTGTTCCTTGGTCACATTGTGTTACATCTGGTTGAGTTGGTTGTCAGTGTTACATTATACATTTCGGTCGATTTCGTTGCGTAGTGATAATTGGTGAAGTTTCTGAATAGTACAGTTTCCTGTTTATGATAATTGAAGTTCAAGTATTGTGAAAGACTTGGAATTTGATTTCTGAAACTTTATTATAAATAAAGGGATGAAATGTGATTTGTCTGGTAGGAGCGGGTTGCATGCTGCAAAAAGGAGTGATAAGGGTGGACAGGTGAGATCGGTTGCACGCTGCAACAGGAGAAATAAAGGATATATATATAGAGAGGAGCAATAAGGGTGGATAAGTGGGATCGGGTTGCACGCCGCAACAAGGAGTAATAAGGGAGAATATTCATGTTTTACTGTTTATAAAATAAAGGCTGGAACACTCATTGTTTTATTGTCATTATTTCATATTCTGTTCGTACTGTTATTTAAAGTGAACCATTGTTCTGTTTACAATTGTTGAGACATCAATATTGTGAAAGGCTTTGACTTAAATTGTGAAATTTTTTTTTTATAAATAAAGTGATGCGATTTTCTAGTGAGAGCGGGTTGCACGCCGCAACAAGGAGTGATAGGGGTGGACAGATGGGAGCGGATTGTGCGCCGCAACAAGGAGCGATAAGCGAGAATATTTATGTTTTATTGATTTTGAAAAATAAGGATCTAGGAAAATCCGATTTTATCAAAAAGGTATTCATACTCTGATTTTACTGTGATTTAAATTGAAACTTGAAAATTTTGAGGAGTTTGATTATAGCTGATATCTGGAAAAAGTTATCCGAATTGTTTATATTTATAGTTGCAAGTTACTGGTTGTTTAGTTTATTATTACTATTTTCTTTTTGTTGTTTTATATATATTGTCAGATGTTATGTTATGATTGTCCCACCTTAGCCTCGTCACTACTTCGTCGAGGTTAGACTCGGCACCTACTCAGTACATGGGATCGGTTGTACTGATACTACACTCTGCACTCTTTTGTGTAGATCCAGGTACCGGCCAGAGTTAGGAGATTTTAGTAGATGACATCATTGTTCGGAGGTACGAGGTAGATCTGCTAGCGTCCGCAGATTCCTCGAGGCTTCTCTTAATTTTATAGACACTGTTTTATTACAGTCAAAAATAGATATATAATTCTTCCAGCCCATTATTAGTAGTTCTAACAATGATTTGCCTAGCAAGTGTGGTGTTAGGCGTCATCACGATCCGGTGGGTTGGGAATTTGGATCGTGACATTCGGTTTCAAGATATGTGTCAATTTTTTCAACTGATACTAATGCATTTCCAAAATTTTAAAATCATAAAATCTGAAAGTTTTTCTCTTTTAATTACATTCACATTTACTTTTGTAAGCACATTAAAATATTTTCTAATTCAAGTTAAATTTCGGATCTAGTTAATATTAAGTTGAATGCTTGATTTTCACTATTGTTATTAATTTCTATAAGCAAATTTATATTAATATGTTTTTCTCATAAAGTTAAATGGTAAATTTGTTTCTATTTGTGCAAGTAAATATTTTGATTTAGTGACTATAAAGGTTTGAAAGTCTTTGGTAAGTAACTAATGTTCTTAATTGTTAATTGTTACTTGGTAGATTTAATTAAGTATATTAAATCAGTTACCTCTTAAGTGACGTGCAAATCATATTCTAAGTATCAAATCAATTTAAATTTCTTACTGTAATTTTCAGTATGGAGAAGATTACTTTCTAGTTTAATATTTGGTCACGAATTCAATTACTATTGTGAATAACTAGTTAACATGCAAATATAAATACCCATGATATTATAATTTTTTTAAGCCACATTTCTTGATACCAATTGAGCAATAAATTCTATTTTGTTCTAGCAATGGAGGAGGAGAAGAAGATCACAACGGAGGAAGAGAAGAAGACAACAATGGAGGAGGAGGAGGAGAAAACCGGAATGGAGGAGGAGGAGGAAACTGTAGAGAAGAAAACTGCAGGGCGTCGAAAAGTTCCTTTAGTAAAAATAGAAAGGGAAGATCACCGCTACGCTACATTTTCAAAGCGCCGATCGGGCTTATATAAGAAAACAAGTAAACTTGTTAGGGAAAGTGGCGCCGATATAGGAATAGTTCTTTCTTCACCAAGGGGTAATATATTTTCTCTTTTTCACCCAACGGCTAATATTGTTTTAGATCGTTTTGATAATCCAAATATCGAATTAGATACTAGTACACAACTTGTTGCTGCATATTTACATAACAAAGTAAACCAAAGTTATGATAGGCTTAAAGAGTTTAAAACAAGAGAAAAAATTGCATCCCAAAAAATGCTTTTATTTGACGAGTTGAATGAGACTAGACAAATAGATCAGCGGGAATCGATGGAGCAATTGAATGGAGCTTCGTCCTCGTCACAAGCTCCTCCAGAGAATGCAGATAACTCATCTGGTTCTTCTTAGGTGAACTTTCTCCAGATATTGTCATGATTCGTGTGCAACAAAAACATGAAATTTTAAATTCTTATGATTAATGTGTACTTTTTTTTTCTTTGTTTCAATGATGGTACGATTGCATGTACTATATAAGTATTGTAACACCCCAGCCTCTTAGCGTGCTTAGATTATACGACATGTCAAAATGGTTGGAACAAGAGGAGGCGAGAGAGGGTTCAACTGAATTCCATCAAACAAAGCAAAAAAATAAATTTGTACTTATGTTATATATATAAGTTGGTACTTCTGTTGATACAAGGAAATAACATAGTAAAATAGCAGATATTGTTCAAAAATAAGTTTATGTGGTATAGGTTCAAAATCATATCAGATTATAAACATCTGGGGTAAACACTTAGATCTTTTGTCTCAAAATAATAGTAGTTGTTTCTTGTAGTAAGATACTAATGTGGTACTTTCTAGTTCTTATTTGAATAAATCTGAACAAATTAAAATAATTTCTTGAAATTCAATATCGGCTGCTCTTGGATCTCATTTGGTACGTCATATCGTTTTAGCCATATATTTCCCTTAAGCTTTTTTCTGTCCACAACTATAGTGATCAATCTATGCCCGCTGAGGTTAAATTCATAACCTGTTACACCATGGGGTCTAACATCTAAACTATTATCATCCAACATGTGACTACATTTCCAAGAATTAAAATGAAATTATCTCTGAGGTAAAATACATGCGGATATACTACCATACAGAAACTTGTCCTTTAGAGCATACTATCATCTGTTAAATGACTTCCTGCACCAACCGGCGAGTCTCGGGTCTTAATTCGGACCTAAAAATTGTGAAGATTTTGCTATAATACATGTCACATAAATTTTCTCTTAGCACCCATAAGCATCATTATATACTCACAAGTCACCGGAATTTGTATACATTGAAAATTGGAGATTTGGTAACTGAATACTGGCATATTGAATAACCATACACCTGCTAACTGAAAGACTGTATAACTGGTAACTGAGGTAAACTGATAACCACAAAACATGATAACTAATTTTTTACTTTCTGATAAGGTTTTTCTCTAATATGTACATTGTATCCCACTTTCCACATTCTCTCAAGTCTCATTTGTTACCAACTTGTAATCCATACTTATACCCCAATGCGACATCATCCTCTCTAGAACCTTGAGTTTTTTTCCTGCTCGTCGATTGGGCATCCAATACATCTGGAATTCGATAAGAAGAGCAGGTTACATATTGATCTAAGCTTCATGGCACGATCTAGAGTAGAAATAGATGAGACAATCCTGGATGTCTTTGTAGTTAACCGTTTGTATGAGTGGCCGGCATACACATATAAAAGAAACTCCACTAGAAACGATTTTAAAGACTACCTAGGACTCTTGAGCCTAGTGCTCTGATACCAAGCTTTGTCACACCCCGAACCAGGGCTTGGACGTAACACGACATCCGGTGCTTGACTACATGTGACCGAGCGAACCAACTAATCGGTTGAATCAACATGTGATATCATGACATACTGAAGGTGAAAGATAAACTAGCACATGCTGATATACAGAAAGTCTGAATGATATAAATCAAAAGGCGAAAACACTAATATAATTCTGGAACATATCTGTAGCAAACATTGCTTAACATGAAAAGCTTGCGACTCTGTCTAATTGTTACTCTAGTCTATGAAGCCTCTAATGAAGTACTGAAAATACTAACTATCTATTAATACTGAAAGACTGCAAAGTAATGATAATTCCTCGAATGAAATAGGGCTCACCAAATAGCTGGTACGAGAATCCTAGCGCTCTAAATCGTCAACCTTAAATCATTGCTTGCGTCGTGAGATGCGAGGCCCAGGCAAAAGAGACGTTGGTATTTGAATTGCACAGCAACTGAAAAAAAGAATTGTATATGTTGAAACTAAAACTGAGCTGGTAATGGAGAATTGATAACTGATACCTAAAATGGTAACTGCTGAAACTGAAATTGCATTAATAACTGATTACTGAAATGATAACTGATAACCGAAATGATAACTGATAATTGAACAAAGGAAGTAAGAATATTAATACTACATCTTCTAAATGATGAACCACCTGTTTATCTAAATAAATAAAACGTAGCCTCAGGCCCAATATATATGTGCACAAGCTGCGTCCTCAGGCCCAAGTATACGTATACATATCTGCGACCTCATTCCCTAAGATGCATAAAGAATTAATTGCGGCCTCAAGCTAAAGATGCATAAAGAATTAATTGCGGCCTCAGGCCCAAACATGCATAAAGCCTAAACTACAGCCTCAGACCCAAATACAGGTCTTCAACACTCAGGGATTTAAACAGGAACTAAGAATCATATTGTAATACATGATACAGAAATACTGAACCATACTGAGTTACATGATACTTGAATGCTGAATAGAACTGGACTTATATTCATGAACTGATTATGAAAACTGAAACTTCAACTGTTTATTACATGGTGAGTAATCTTGACTGAGACTTATGGGCATCAAATACAAGTGCATATTGATTAGCACTGAGCTCACAACGTTCAAAATGAAAGTCATCAATGAATTATGATGCTAGAGAATAGAAGTTCTGCAACTATTCAAGGCACTAATCTTAGCAATATTTCAGAGGAAATTAGTAATGTTGTAACAGAAACTTCATGTAGGGAGAATCATTAAAATTCCCAAACATAGAGAGTTAGTCTCACATACCTTAACTTCCTGCCCTTGAACACTTCAACTTTAATCTATATCAATACAAGTCAAAGGGATTCCACATTAGCAATAATACTCATGTTTTTGTCACTTAGGCATTTTATCAAATATTTGGTGGGTATAAAGTTTCATAGCCCTCATTAATGGTGCTTCTACACTCAACAATCCATTTTATTGCTCCTAGATAAATTTTAAAATCTCAAATTGTTATAATCAATATCATTGTTCATCACCCATAAGATAAACAACATCCTTAATCAATAATCAACAACCAACAACTCAAATCTATAACCGTTCATGCTTTTCTATCAAATTCATCAACTCATATCTCATGAACTTAGAGTTTATAATCATTTATCCAATGCTATAATAAATTAGAGGGTGAAGATATTACCTTTTTGACGTTCAATCCTCTTGAATTCGAGTTCTAAGGTTTCGTTTTTCAACCATGATGTCCCAATCGAATATCTAATGTTTTAGAGGGTTTAGTGTAATGATCCGGCCGGTCGTTCCGAGAATTTAGCCTCGTTTCCCTCATTTATGCTTCCTTTTATGTGGTTCAGCTTTATTTATGTGTGTTGGGTCGGTTGGTGCAGGTTCAGAGTGGTCATGATGAGAATTGAGGCAATTAGTCTCTCAAGGTAGCCTAATATTTGAGAAAGTCAACTGAGAGTTGACTTATTGGTGAACAACCTCGGAATGTGGATTTTATGGCTCGGATAGCTTCTTTAGGTTATTTGGGACTTTGGAGTGTGTTCTGAATATTTTTGTGAAAGTTACTTTTTGGCGATTTTCGGTCGGAAGTGGAAAATAGGCTATCGGGGTCAGAATGGAATTCCGGAAGTTGGAGCAGGTTCGTAAATTCATTTTGGATATGTCTGCAAAATATCAGGTCAATCGGACGTGTTTTGGTTGGTTTCGGTGTAGTTGGCGAAATTTGAAATTTTCAAAGTTCAAAGGCTTGAATTTGATGTGATTTTGGTGTTTTCGTGTTGTTTTTGGTGTTTTGAAGGCTCGATAAATTTAAATAATGCTATGGGGTGTGTTGGTATGTTTGGTTGGGTCCCCGAGGGGCTCATGATTTATTTCGGATGGTTGGTGGTGTTGACCGCACCTGCGGTAGGGCAGCCGCAGGTACGACGGGCAGTGCGCAGGTGCGAAAAAGGCTAGGCAGGGGTTTTCCGCAAGTGCAAAGTTTTGGCCGCACCTGCGAAATCGTAAGTGCGGAAGATTGGCGACAGGTGCAGAATTTGGTCCGTTAAGTGGGATTCCACAAGTGCGCACCAGGGACCACAGGTGCGGAAATGCTGGCAGAAACAGTATATAAGAGGCATCCGTGAAATTCATTTCATTTCACCATTTTTGCATGCGAGATAAGCTCTTTTGAAGGCAGCCTAGAGAGGGGATTCGTGATTCTTCAGGAAAGGTAAGTTATCAGGTTATTAATATCATTTCTATGCTATTTTAATTCGGATTAGGATTGTATTTGAAGGATTATAGTAAGAAAAGTTTGGAAAATGGGAGGAAAGAGTTGGGAATTTCTTTTGGGCAATTGTGGTCCGATTTTGATGTTTTTTGTATGTACAGTCTCGTGGGAGGATAAGGGCTCTTGTGATATAAATTTTATCGGATTCCGAGACATGGGCCCGGGGCTTGGGTTTGGCCGAATTTTGAAGTTCTTGTATAAATTGATAATTTTCGATTGGGTTGTGTTCCTTGAGTATAAATTAATGATGTTGTACTGGTTTTGGCTAGATTCAGAGCAATCCAGAGCCAAATTGAGGGGAAAAATCATAGCGGAGTAGTGTTGTGGCCCGGTAGAGGTAAGTAATGGTTATAAATCTTATCCCGAGGGTATGGAACCCCAGACTGCATATTTTCTCACTAATTTTGGAAGGGCGCATATGTCGGATGACGAGTATGTGGCGCGTACAGATTTTTTAGATTGGACTAGGTCCTCTCCACGGCAACTAATGAGTTGCATATTTACTCGAAACCTTATATTAAATTATGTTCTAAAGATTTGTGAAATATTTGGGCTATAAGCCATGTTTTGGGCCTCGTGCCGTTCTGTTTAGACCCCTTGGGGGATTTTCACTGTTGTTTTTCCTCACTATGTATTGATGATTTCACTCAGCTGCATTATGCATACTGTTTTCGAAACTCAGCATGATTTACACCACTTTGAGATTTAAACTGATGTTTTGGGTCGAGTACCCTATTTTACTGATTCACCCGAGGGGCCTTTTGAGTGGTTCTGCTGAGTGTGGCCGGGGGCCAGAGTGATGGTGAGGTGCTGAGTGTGGCCGAGGGCCAAGAGTGCTGGTGAAGTACTTTGTGATATTAGCGTTTGGGCTGAAGGAGCCCCTCCGGAGTCTTTACACACCCTCAGTGAGCGCACCGAGTGCCGTGTGACGAGTGATTGGGAGGCATGAGGGATTCTGAGGTGCTAAGTGACTGTGAGGCATGCCCGAGGGGCTGATTATGATACATGTTTTTCCCGAGTGGCTACTGATCATTTTACGACATTCATTTTCATATTAAATCTCTGGGTTTGAAGTTGTTATAACTATGCATTCTTTAAAGGACTTTTTGTGAAGTTGATTTTAAGGCATGATGATTTCACATATCTATGTTATACTATTGAAAAGAAACGCTGCGCATCTTGTGATTTGATGACATTGATTTTATGTGTTTCTTGTTGCTCAGGTTTGATTTATTTTCATTACTACTGAGTTGGCGTACTCACATTACTCCCTGCACCTTGTGTGCAGATTCAGGTGTTAGGGCTGGGTGAGCTGTCTATCTATTCCAGAGATTCTCGGAGGTTTGCGAGGTAGCTGCATGCGTCTGCAGTCCTGCTCCCTCTCCTGCTTACTCTTATAGAATTTATTTTTTGTTAAGTTGTATATTTATGTAGATGCTCATGACCAGTGACTCCGAGTTCTCGTGGGTTGTATTTAATGTTCACTATAGATTTAACTTTTTTATAAATGTTTAAAGGAAACTTTTATGGGTAATTATAATAGTAAAGGGGTAAATGGGAGTTTATTGTGATTTGTGTGATGTTTTGGCTGGCCTAGTTCCATGATAGGCGCCATCACGACTGGCCTGGATTTGGGGTCATGACATATTGGTATCAGAGCGCTAGGTTACATAGGACTCACCGGTCATGAGCAGGTCTAGTAGAGTCTTGTGGATCGGTACAGAGGCGTCTGTACTTATCTTCGAGAGGCTGCGGAACCCTTAGGAAAATCTCACATTTTTAAAATTCTTGTCATGCGAATCCATTGTATTCAGCCAAGTGCCTAACTCTAGAATCCCTTCCATGTATTCGAGCGTGCCCGAGAGCGCCTGGTATAAGCTGTGCATCGACGGCTTGTGACTTTCATGGATGAGATGTCATTTTGGCATGTTGGTAATGGTCCAGTCTGGAGGACTTGAGGCCGGATTCATTATGTGGCTTGATTGCTGAGATTTTTGTTGTGTGGACACATGTAATTGAGGAATTCTATGTCCGTTTGTGTTCTTATTGATGAAAATTAGTGACTAGATGCCTATGTGGTGGGTGTGATTTGATGGTTAGATGTGTTCAGATTGTGAATTGTGTCAAAAGGGTTGGCTGAAAATGTGGTAAGATTTATTGAGTGTTTGATTTCTTTCTCGATTTGGTATGTGGCCTTGAGTTGTGAATATGTTGGAAGACCTCTCATGGTGTGTAGTTGTGGAGTGAAGCGGATTTCTCTATTGGGTTATGAGTTTCTGGTAATGTCTTTGAGTTGATCATTTTCCCCAGTAACGTTCATGTATTTGATTGATGGCATATTCCGGCCGTATTAGCACTCCTTGTTATTGTATTCATTGATGGAGTCCTGACATATTTGCGTAGCCGGGAGTAGCATACTCAGTATCTGAGGATGACATTATAAGGATTCCGGGAGGAAAGGCTCTATGCCTATTTCTCCCAGTGTGAATTTATGCTCGATTCAGTAGAATTCTTGGGACACGTGGTGTCCAGTGAGGGTATCCATGTGGTCATTCATGTGTGGGTAAAACTTCTAGAAGCTCGAGTTTTCTGTGGCCGCCGCTCCAATGTTAGTTCTGCCATCATCTTCATGTTTTTATTGCGTATTGTGTTGCCTCGAGGGTAGGCATTGGTTGTGTTCAGATGCAGGAAGGTGTAGTGATTGCGAGATAGTTTTGGTCTTCAGAAGTGTATGGAGAGACAACAGTTGAGGATAAGAGGGCAGGGGTATCTCCTATGGGCTGTCCTAGGGTGTGTGGTCCGTATATAGTTCTGTAATAAGTTCTCTTCTACCAGTAAAAGATATATGTTGTAATTGGAGTTTAGATCGCTTGTGGAAGTTGGTGTGACCACTGCAATGGTGGATGCGAGATTGGCAATTGATTTGAATTTTAGATGGTTTGGGTCGTATAAGCTTACGAAGGATTTAGTCGGATCCGACCACAACATAGTGGTAGTCCTAATGTCTTGTTTATCTTGATCCTTGGCTTGGGGCCAAGTGGGGGAGTTCGTTATTGATAATTTGGTTACATGATTATGTGTGTTATTGGTTTCAGTTCGAGGTATGGTGGTAAATCGGTTATGACCTGCAGGTATGGGGTCTTGGAATGTCATGTGTAAGGGAAATTTCTTCGATGTAAGTTGTAATGTACTCTGTTGGGTAATTGGGTTCTATTGAATGATGTAGTGGAAATTGTAAAAGGTGTAGTGTGTGCGGTGTGTGAATTTGCTTGTGGTTTCAAGTGAGTGGATTACTTTCCTAGTATGTTAGTGTGCAGACGGGTCAAGTCGATTCTGTCTAATTGGTCGGCGTGATTGAGATTTATGTTAGAGGATATCAAGACTTGTGGTATTCTACATCGTCACGGATTCTACATATTGGTATCAGGAAGGTGAAGGTAATGGCTTTAGATTCGCAGGAAGTCTCTTCAGGGTAAATGTTTCTAATGTGGTGTATTTGGGGAAGATTGAGGGAGTATTCAGTCTCTTATGAGCCTTAGACGGTATGGTTTTGTGCTTGGGTCGTATGTGGTGAGTCGGGATTGCAAATTTGTGGTATTACAGCAGGAAGAAGTATCAATTTGAAGGTAAGTCAGAAGAAACTTGGGTAAATAGGGCAACTTGGTAGTAGGTCCGATCAACATGGTGAGGGATATGATTAGTTCTTTGGGTGTTCATAAGGTGACGAGTTTTTCGGGTATATCTTAGCAATGCTCTTGGATTTTTGGTGGCCTGCGTAGTTGGTTGAGGTAGAAGAATTCAGTCCTAATGGGTTGGTGTTGCGCAAATGGAATTTCGGAGAGTTCCTGATGGTTTCTACCGCGGTTAAGGGTGCATATTTTCTTATGACGTGTAGCGAATTTGTTTCTAAATGGGATCCAAAGGGAGTTCTTGGCTATTTGGGTGCGTAGTTGTTTCTAGATCAGAAGCGACCACGAAGTTCCTGTATTTTTCTAGGTAAACATGGCGTGCGCGGTATGTTGGGTAGAGTTGAGATTTGCATAGGTGAGCTCACGGTTCGGTTCTGGAAGAAAGGTCATGAATTCTTTGGTAGGATGGGCAGTTTCAGATGACCAGGTGGATGATATCACTAATTGGTGTGACTTGATGAGGATATATATTTCAGAAAGAGCAATGTGTTTGAGTTAGGGATACTTCATTGGTATTGCAGCGCTCTATTGTTGGATCGACTGTTGATATTAAAGGTTGCTTGGTAAACAGAAGGATGATAGGGGTATCCCCCGTGGAATGAGTGAGTATTTGGGATGTGTTATGTATTCAAGCGGTGGAGTTGTGATCAGATATGGTAATCCATACGTTTCATGGATTGCAAGACTGAGAGTTCTCATAAACAAGATATTTTGTGGAAGTAAACTGTGAAGAGCCGAGCTGAGCTAGTCCGATATTAGTATGTACCATGATTCTGTAATTATGAACTTTTCGGTAAGCTATCTATCTGTTGTGACTGATTAGAGTTAATTTAGGGTCACTGGTAGGCTAGTATGGGTGCGTGTTCGGCACCGGGTCGGAATTGTTGGCTCCGAATTATTATTGAGGAAGGTACCATTCGATTGTGATTGAGTTTATTCATGTTGTAGAGTGGTATATGAGTTACCCTTCGGTGTTGCGAGGAGTGGTGATTATTGGTTATATGCACATATGGTGCGGTTCTAATTGGGCTTTATAGATAGATTTGAGTAAGGTAAGTAATTCGGGTGATGTGGGATTGAGACGTGTTGGTTATATACCTTCTGTTTTGGGTGGCATGGTATCGTCTGGTTTTCCCCGTGGTTATGGCAATGCACTTTGAGCACTTGATGTCGAATTTCGAATGGTTATTGATTTTTGGCAAAGTGTCTTGAATTATTTCAAGTGGACACGCGGCGGATGAGGTCGCGCAGTGTAGCGGAGTTATGTAGGGGTATGACCTTTGGTATTGGATACATGTGTTTTTTATTTTCGCAGTGGGTCCCAGGTGGTTAGTATTATATGGTGACGGTAATTGTTAATGGCAGGATGATCCTCTCGTGTGGACCTTTTACATAATTTGATTGCATTGGGAAGTTGCTGTTAAGTCCCCAAGTTGCACGGGTTTTGGCTTCAAATTTTATCGATGTGTCGAATGCTTAGTGTCATGTTATCAGGGTGGCTGTGATGGATGAGAGGAAGTCATTAGAACTAGAATGAATATTTTCGGAATTTTCTACCGCATAGTTGGAAGGATAATATCGGGAGTCGGCTTAGAAATCTGCTATAATTCTTGTTTGGGAAGGGGGAGTTTCATGTCTAGTTGATTGGACGAATGTTTTTTAGTCTACGTGCTTCATTCATCATCAGCGGTGTATGGAAGTGTTAGAGCAACACATTTATTGATAAGAGGTTATGTAGCGGTATTGGGTTGTTCTGAGTAGTTATTGTGGTTAAGAGTTATTGTGGTTAGGAGTTATTAAGATAAGAGGTCATCCTTCATTCAGCATGTTCAGACTTGTTCAGTTTACAGTTATGGAAATTTTTATCGTCTATATCATTTCAGAAGTGGGAATTTGGTTCTAAGGTCTATGGGTCAGGATTTGGATTCCGGAAATTCAACGGTATTGTGATATTGGACCTATATGGGATAGGGTGGCATGGTATCACCCCAAGTATGTGCATGGTAAGCTACGTAACAGTTTGATAATGTTGGGGAACAACTCTTGGCACGTTCGAGGATGAACCTGCGTTTAAGTGGGGGAGGAAGTAACGACCCGGCCGATCGTTCCGAGAATTTAGCCCCGTTTCCCCCGTTTCTGCTTCCTTTTAGGTGGTTCAACTTCATTTATATGTGTTGGGTAGGTTGGTTCGGGTTAAGAGTGGTCATGATGAGAATTGAGGCAATTAGTCTCTCAAGGTAGCCTAATAGTTGAGAAAGTCAACTTAGATTTGAATTACTGGTGAACGACCTTGGAATCCAGGTTTTATGGATCGGATACCTTCGTTAGGTGATTTGAGATTTAGGAGTGTGTTCAAAATATTTTTGTGATGTCCGGAGTAGAATTAGGCTTGAATTGGCGAAAGTTAGTTTTTGGAAATTTCAGGTCGGCAGTGGAAAATACGCTATCGGGGTCGGAATGGAATTCCGAAAGTTGGAGCAGGTTCATAGTGTCATTTTGGATATGTCTGCAAAATTACAGGTCAATCGAAGGTGTTTTGGTTGGTTTCGGCGTAGTTGGCAAAATTTGGAAATTTCAAAGTTCATAGGCTTGAATTTGATGTGATTTTGGTGTTTTCGTGTTGTTTTTCGTGTTTCGAAGGCTCGACTAAGTTGGAATAATGCTATGGAGTGTGTTGGTATATTTTGTTAGCGTCCCGAGGGGCTCGGGATTTATTTCGGATGGCTGGCGGGGTTTTTGAACTTTGAAATTGCAGCAATAGCTGCTGGTGTGAAGTTCTGGTGTTGACCGCACCTGCGGTAGGGCAACCGCAGGTGCGATGGGCAGTGCGCAGGTGTGAAAAAGTCTAGGCAGGGGATTTTCCGCAGGTGCGACGTTTTGGCCGCACCTGCGAAGCCGCGGGTGAGGAAGATTGGCCGCAGGTGCGGAATTTGGTCCGTTAAGTGGGATTCCGCAGGTGCGCACCTAGGACTGCAGGTGCAGGTCTGCAGGTGCAACTAAATGTCTGCAGGTGCGGAAATGCTGGCAGAAACAGTATATAAGAGGCATCTGTACAATTCATTTCATTTCACCATTTTTGCATGCGAGAGGAGCTCTTTTGAAGGCAGATTGGAGAGGGGATTCGTGATTCTTCAGGAAAGGTAAGTTTTCGGGTTATTAACATAATTTTATGCTATTTTAATTCGGATTAGGCTTGTATTTGAAGGATTAAAGTAAGAAACGTTTGGAAAATTGGAGGAAAGAGTTGGGAATTTCTTTTGGAAATTTTAGTGGGCAATTGTGATCTGATTTTGATGTTTTTGGTATGTACGGTCTCATGGGAGGATAAGGGTTCTTGTGATGTAAATTTTATTGGATTCCGAGACGTGGGCCCGGGGCTCGAGTTTGGCCGAATTTTGAGATTCTTGTATAAATTGATAATTTTCAATTGGGTTGTGTTCCTTGAGTATAAATTAATGATGTTGAACTGGTTTTGGCTAGATTCGGAGCAATCGAGAGCCAAATTGAGGGGAAAAAGCATAGAGGACTAGTGTTGTGGCCCGGTAGAGGTAAGTAATGGTTATAAATCTTATCCTGAGGGTATGGAACCCCGGACTGCATATTTTCTCACTGATTTTGGAAGGGCGCACATGTCGGATGACGAGTATGTGGCGCGTACTGATTTTTTAGATTGGACTAGGTCCTCTCCACGGCAACTAATGAGTTGCATATTTACTCGAAACCTTATATTAAATTATGTTCTAAAGATTTGTAAAATATTTGGGCTATAAACCGTGTTTGGGGTCTGGTGCCATTCTATTTAGACCCCTTAGGGGCTTTTCACTGCTGTTTTTCCTCACTATGTATTGATTTTTCACTCAGCTGCATTGTGCATACTGTTTTAGAAACTCAGCATGAATTACACCACTTTGAGATTTAAACTGATGTTTTGGGTCGAGTACCCTGTTTTACTGATCTAGTTCATCTAGTTCATCGTATGACAGTATAACGCTATTACGTTATTATTGGTGATTTATCATCCACAAGCAATTTGTCATTTGATTACTACGACGTTATTGACTATGACTATATGTAGGCACGCGTTTTTAAGGCATAATCGTTTGTTGATTTTTCAACAAGTACTTGACATTTTATATATGACCAAAAGATTGTTTATACGAATCAGATTGTATTATTTTCCGATGAAATGAATTTAATTAAACTTTTTTCGGACCATGTAACTCCACTCTAACACTTTAAAGATATTGTAACAATCACATCTACAACCATTTATTCTAAATTTTTTCTATACGATACT
>MDKI01011291.1:0-40153 GCA_005239505.1 Nicotiana paniculata
GTCCTCCAGAAATAAGTTCCTCATTGCTGCAAGTGCTTCTTCTTCGTCTAATCCATAAATAACGTCGTCGTTGGAAGGTCTGCTCCAGATGCGGTATTGGTTGCTCCAAAGGTTAATAAGGACCGCGCCATGGTGGCGACCAGTTTTTGAATTCTTCCCAAGTGTATTCGTATCCCAAACCGAAAGTGGTACCGTGCTTCTTGAGTTTGATAGGTTTGGAGATCCCCTGAAGGTTCTTGCGGAGCCCTTTACCTGGCTCGTACCCTCGCCAATTCATCATACTTGCGATCTTGCTAACCCACCATTTGTCTTTATCGATAGTGTTGACCCTTTCAATGTGGTGGTAAGTTTCTCCACCCAGCTTCCTTCTTCCTTCAATCACCGGAATAGTCTGGCGACTGTAAATAGGGTTACTACCGTCACCATGAATAATCACCTCCTGGTGGTTCCACTCGAACTTCACTACCTGATGTAGCGTTGATGCTACGGCCCCAGCATCATGGATCCAGAGTCATCCCAATAACAGATTGTAGGACGCTGGCACATCTATCACTTGGAAGTCCACCTCGAACCAGGTTGGCCCCATTTGCAGGCATAGGATGATCTCACCAATGGTGGACCTCTGAGATCCATCGAAGGCTTTCACGTTGATCAATCCATCCTTTATCTCATGAAACCCTTTACCCAATTTCTTGAGCGTTATCAGCGGACAGATGTTAAGACTGGATCGCCCATCGATCAGGATTCTAGTGATGAAATAATCTTCGCATTTCACAGTGATGTGCAGTGCTTTGTTATGGCCCAACCTTTCAGGAGGCAGCACGTCCTCATGGAAAGTGATCTTGTGACTCTCCAACACTTGGCCCACCATATTAGCCATTTCTCCACTGGTGATGTTGTTTGGCACATGGGCTTCGTTCAACACCTTCAATAAAGCATTCATGTGCATCTTGGAATTCTGCAGCAAAGAGAGGATGGATATTTGCGCTGGCATTTTGTTCAGCTGGTCGATGACCGAATACTCTTTGGCCTGTACTTTCCTCCAAAGGTCGTCCGGGCTTGTATCGATAATGGGAGGCCGATTGGAAGCCTGCCTGCTGGATTCAGCTAGATGTTCAGGGGTATAGACTCTACCAGTTCTTGTCATACCCTGCGCTGCAACAACTTCTTCAGTCTTGACTTTGCCTTTCCTTTTCGCCTCGGCTGTATAGTCCCATGGTACAACATTTGTATAGAAATGTGGCATGGTCGGTATTGCCACCCGTGATTGGCGCAACTACCCTCACTTCGAATGGAACATATGCCTGGGGTGGTAAGACTGCAACCTCAAATGGTGCAGGTGCATTTGCCGGAGACACGAACTCAACTTCAATCGATACTGGTGTCTTTGCAGGTGATGTTGCTTCAAACTCAAGGGGCATGGACATATTTACCTCAACATCCTCAGACGGTTGAACCTGGGATATGATCGTGTTGAGAGTGACTGCAGGTTTCTTTGGATCATCGTCTTCTGCGATCAACCCGATTGATCCCTCGGGGTCCCAATCATCTTCTATTTTAATCAAGTGGATGCCTCCACCCTTATGGTCTGGAAGAGGATTGTTGCAGACATTTGGAGCGGATTCCTTTACCACGATGACCTTGTTCTCAATCAGGGATTGTATCTTATCCTTCAAAGAGCGGCATTCATCGATGGTGTGCCCCTTCATGCCGAAGTGGTATGCAGTGGACTTGTTTAGGTTGACCCATTGAGAAGGATTCTTAGGGGTTGCAGCAGGGATGGGGGTGACATAACCAACAGCTTTGAGCTTCTCATACAGCTGGTCGATGGGTTCAGTGATGGTTGTATACTGTTATGGAGGTCTGCGATCAAAATTAGGACGAGGTCTAGGGAAGTTTTGACGGGTAGGAGTGATTGGTAATGAGATGGTTGAGAATTGTAAGTGTGGTAGACATGAGTGGGTTGTGAGTATCTGGGTGAAGCAGGTTGATATGTCGGTGGTGGAGGTGATTGATAAGTTGGTGGTGGAGGTGACTGCTAATTGGGTGGTGGAGCTTGGTATGGGGGTGAGAGTGCTTGGTAATTTGGGGTTGGTTGATATGTGAGTGGAGGTGTTTGGAAAGTTTGGTATTTGAGTGGGGATTTGGTTCTTTGTGCAACTATCACGGCTCCCACGTCTCTTTTCTTAGACACACCACCAGACTGCAAAGCCTTGTTTGTAGCTTGCAAGGCTTCAAAATTTTTGACCATACGGCTCTTGATACCTTCTTCAATCCGTTCACCTAATTTGATAATGTCGGAGAACTTGTGATTCTCAATCATCATCAACCGTTCATAGTACTGCGGGTCCTGGGCCCGGATAAAGAACTTATTCATATACTCCTCTTCTAAGGCGAGTATGACCTTGGCAACTTCGGACCTCCAACGAGTAGCATACTCGCGAAACGTCTCCGTGGGTTTCTTCTTTAAATTCTGGATATAGAACACATCTGGTGTGTTCTCTGTGTTGAACCTGAATCTCTCCATAAAGTAAGATGCCATGCTCACCCAATTCAACCATTTCTTGGGATCTTGGCTGATGTACCAAGACAACGCATCTCCTTTCAAGCTTCTCATGAACAGCTTCATGCGGATCCTTTCATCATTCCCTAATCCAACTAGCTTGTCACAATAAGTTCTCAGATGGACCCTTGTATCACTTGTACCATCAAACGTTTCAAACTTGGAGGTTTGTATCCCTCGAGCAGTTCGACATCGGGATGTATGCAAAGGTCTTCATAGTTTAACCCTTCGACTTCCTTGACTCCCTCGACGCCTTGAACCCGGCTGGTCAGCTTCCTAAGTTCCTCGGCCAAGTTCTTGATAAGCAGGTCCTTTTCGTCAGACTCAAGTGTGTATGTGATAGGAGGAGTAGAGTGTGGCATGGTCTCCACGTAGATGGGATTGTTATGGTGGCCTGGCACATGAGTGTGGAAATGGTCATTTGTGGAGTTATGAGGTTCTGTTATAAGCAGTGGAGTGTTATTTGGAGTGTGGCAGGCATTGCATTGCGCTGGAAGAGTTTGGTTCTTTGGTGGGGTGTCGTAATAATGAGTTGCGGGATAATTTTGCTGCTTTGGGATGTTTTGAAGAGGTGTAGGATTCTGGATGTTGACGTCTGGGACGTTGAGGGAGAATGATAGGTTTTCCAGATTCCGAACTTGATCAAGCTCTTCTTGAAACTTTGACAACTTTCGTTCCAGCTGCGACACAGTTTCATTCTGAATCCGAATACCCTGGCCATCAGTGGCCTTTACCCGTTCAACCACATTCTCATTTCTGTTGTTGCCTGAATCTTCCATTTTCTTTTTGGATTTGTTCTTGCCTTTGGGAGGACTAAGAAGAGGAGAGGGTAGAGGGCCCCTGGATCTTGTAAGATAGGATGATGATGCCAGAGTGCACGAACTAACCTTTGGGAGGGGAATAATGAAAACAAAAACTAAAGGTATCCAAGTCAGTGATGATTATGAAAAGTATTGCGGTATTTAAACACATAGTGCGGGAATGTAAAGCGCGTCCTAATTTGGGCACCTCTTTTGTGATTGAGGTAGGCCTATCGACAAATTGATTTGGAGAACTTAAGATGCTAAATTCCTCATTTTATTGATAAGAAAATAGATGAATCCCAAAACGACACTAAATAAACAGGAAGTAAAGGTCACTAATGGCCATTGGCCTTATTACATGGATAAAGTAAAAGAAAGGCATTCCTATCTACTTGGTCCCAGAAGGACCTTCCCCAGACTCGGCATTCTTGCTTCCCTCGTATAGTTTCCCCAACTCGCGAAGTCCCAGCAACATGTATGCTCTAGATAGATGTCCTCCTTCTGTCCCTTCAGCCTTTTGATAGTCTTCAACCCTTTTGAGAAATTTTTCCTCCAGCTTCACTATGCCTCGCTCCAAATACCCTAACCTTTTGTTGGTGCTGATAGTCATATCTTTCCATTCCTCGATCAGTTTCTTGATAGACTCATGTATTTCGCGGTGCTCATCCTCACACTCACGGATCCTCTTGCGCAGTTGGTTGTATTTGACTTGTGCCTCGGACTTTTCATCTATAACCCCGTGGCCCTGAACGAACCCTGGCTCGCTTAGACCACCCCAATTTTCTGCCAACCAACCAGGATAGAAAGGGGTACAACCGGCATGATATCTGTCTGGCTCAATGGTGTCCTTCTCCATTACAATCTTGCAGTGCCACATGTGCTGGACTTGGCACTTGTGAGGACTATCATCATTTTGGAAGTCAGCTCGAAGATGGCTCATCTTGTCGACCCTGGGTATGACTTGCTTCCTACCCGCTTTCCTCATAACTCGAAGAGGGACGTAAGGGTATGTTCCTCTTAGACCAATTAGTATTAAGAATGGTGCATCTCTAGAATGGGCGACAAACTCTTCTGTCGGAAACCACTCGAACATCTACTGAACCTGTTCTTCAGTCAGATTATCAAAGAGCTCGACCCATCCTTTAGCGTTCTCAGGCTGAGCAAACATGTCGGGGATGTAATTCATTCACTTTGGATGGTGGAAAGCGATGTGGTCATCCCACACTATTCGATGAATTTCTTGTTGGTATTCGCCCTTTTGGAGATGTTCCATGAGCCAAAGCTGAAGTAGTAGATTGCAGCCTTCGAAGTGTCTTGCCCCTCGTTGACTTTTCCAAGGCTCGATATATGTCTGCAATGATCATGGGCACAATGCTGAAGTTTTGCCCACCAATTCCTTCCATTAGTGTCTTGGTTACCATGGCCAGTCTAGTGCGGATTCTCTCTTTCTTTATTGGAAACACAATCATACCTAAGAAGCAAAATATGAAGATGAATACTCTACGATGGATGTGTCCCAAGGATGTGATGGCAAACTCGTCGTGGTAGGTACGGTATGACTTCTTTAAGCATACCAGTTCTGCATTTTTCTTCAGACCCATCATTTTGAGGAAACCTTTGCCTGTGCGGTTCTCAGGCATTAGCAACCCCGGGGTTTCCCATACTAGGCCAGCCAGTCCTCCTATTTCCTCCAGCAAAGGTGTCATTTCAATGTCCCCAAAGCGGAACACGAACCTTTCACAATCCCAGAACATGGTAGTAGCCTCTATTATCATGTTGTTAGGTTGGATTTCTAGGAGAGATGGTAGATTTCCCAAGTATTTTCTGATGAGAGTTTTTTCACTAGAATGTAAATCTTCCCACCAACTTAGCAATCTTGGATGGATATTGGAGACCATGCCGAATCTGGGGACTTCGTGCCTCATTTTTCTGCAGGGCAAACAAGGTTAGGCCCTTACCCCCACCAGACTCGACTATTTAACATCAACAATTAGAATGAAGCATTTAGTTCTCCAAATAAATGGACAGAATGTGATGATGTCCGTTTGGGTTTAGGGAAACCCAGTGGAATTTTGGATAAGGCAATCTTAAAAACTATCGTGCGGATCACACTTTAGCCTGGCTAGGTTTGACCATGATGCATGTAACAACATAACGGAGTAAGGTTTTTATGGGGTTTTAGACTGGTACCCTCGAGCGGAAAACTCAAGGGGGAAAGGCACGGAACCGTCGACTGCACCGCTGATTGACTAGTTTTACCGCAAATAAGCCTTTCCCAATTTAGGGGGTAATAATATAGGAAGAGCGCAACCACTCATCAAGCGTTGCTATAGTATTTTGTTTGGCACGAGTGGAGTATGAATGTTGAGCATGATTATGCAATAATAAATAAGCATTAAAAACATGTTGTCATGTATTTGCACGTTAGGAAAGCGGTAAATACAACCGTTATAATTTAAAGCGATTACAAAGGAAAACAAAGAAACATCTCAGTTTTGCCTTTTGGAAGGAATAAATATTCGAAAAATAATTAATTGCGCATAGAGGGGGAAAAAGGAAAGGGTGCAAAATATCAAACAAGGCATACTCGGGCAAATTCACAAAGAGGTTTATAATGGTAAAAGCCTATAATCCCCGGCAGAGTCGCCATGCTGTCGCGCCCCCTCTTTCCTCGCGGAGATCGGGTTTATGATATTCAGTTGAGACAAATCTTTCCTTTTGGGAAAGGGGTTTGTGTTTTTGAGATTCGCCACCTAACGATTTTTTAAAGGTGCGTTAGGACACCAAAGAGGTTCATTTACAACTGCGCTGTTAACCAGAGATAGGGTAAGGGCTTGAAATTATCCTAAGGGGAAGGTGTTAGGCACCACTCAGGATCCACAAGTGTGGTTCCCGGCCAAACAACTTTTGTGAATTTGTACGACTTAGCAAACAAACAAATAAAGGCTCAAATAAGAGGGGATTTAAGTCTTAAGCATGCAGATGTTTGAAAATAGTAAAGCAGGTTAGATTTTGAAAGGATTACGATCTAAGCATATAAAGGGTATCCTAGGTTTATAATAATATGGATCACATCAATGCAATACCCGGTAATCACTCCTCGAAGAGGGGCTACATGTGGTATTAGCGCACCGGTCATCATATCCATATTCTACCCTTTCCCACCCCGTGAAAGTAACTAAATCAAGTGTTGGTCTCGACCTCTATTGCATGCTGTTACCCGTCCCTTCCTATCAGTCCTGGAGAAATTTAGCACTTCTATCCTATGAGGGAGGTGCTAGGCAGACCCTCAGGTTTTAAAGGTAAAAATTCTAGGGCGACAGATAACAAAACAAGTAGGACTGCAGATAAATGGAAAGCAGATAAAGGCTCAAGTATTCCTCCACACACAGTACACATAAACAACATGTCTCATACACAACTAAGGTCCATATTAATTCAGAATCCTAAATCATGGTATCTAAGTGATAACACAAAGACAGATTTATTGCAAAACTCAGAGAGGAAGTCTTAATCAGGCTTGCCTACTGGTTTTAAACATGCTGACAATTGAACACTAATCACAAAGGACAGTTCTGGTTTTATTTCTTTATGGCTAATTACCTAAGACTTGCCTAGGCGTGTAGCAGTTATTCAGAATTGATGATAATTTCGGGTCGTTATACCTAATAACATGCATTTCTAGGTCATTCAGAGACTAATTACCAGTTGATTGCGAGAATTGAGTGAAGTTGTTTTATTCCTTTTCATGCATCAGTAGGTGTATTTAAGCGAGTAAGATGCAATACTAAAGACATGGTATCTAGTGCACAGAGATGCATAATGATGCAGAATAAGAAGCCTAAACATGATCTCTAAATGCACAAATATTGCATTGTTTAAACATGGTTCAGGAGATGTAAACATGACAGGTTTATTAGTGTTGTTTATCCTAAACAGGATCTCTAAGTGTACATGGAAACGTAGAGCATGACTGTAAAGTACTGGTTATTAGCACATTTTAGCACATACTTTCGAAATGAGATGCCAATAGATGCTGAAAATAGTAAGTGTAAGACCTAGGGAACATGGTCTCTAATGCATGATCTTGCACATATGAGTTCTAAGCATGGTTTCTATTGCTCAAATAGGGAATAAAACCTAATAGCATGGCTTCTACCCTTTAATAACTATAACATGCATATTTACCCCTCCTTTTTCACTATCCATCCCCAAAAAGTTGTTTACAAAAATTATTACAGGCCATTTGCATGAATTACATAACTGAATAATGAAAAGAAGAAGTTATACTATAGGGAGCCTACTGATAGGCCCAGAATCTTCAGAATGCCTCATTGCCATTCTATTCACAACCTTTCACATGATCCAGGTGTGTCAGAGTTCCCTAAGGATCTCAAGGGATCCCGGGCAGTGCTCACACCCATAGTCATAACCAAATTTGAGTAAGTACAGTGCGGAAAGGCCAACTCTTGTGTGTCAAAGTTCAGAGGGAGCTCAAGGGTCCAAAGGCAATGCTCACACAAGAGGGGCAGAACCTAATGTCTAAGAGTATAGTGGAAGTGCTCATAGTGAATAAGAACAGTTTTAAAACAGTTTTGAGAAAGAGAGAGGTTTAATGAAAATTAGCTTGAAAAGGGTAAGGCAGTAGCACAACCAATATACTCAAACAACACACACATAACAATAAATAGGAATTAAGACAAGTTCAGCAACCACAAGCAGGGAGATGAGGAATTGGGGACAAGTATGAAGCACATAGGAACAGGCTTGCACACAAGTAGGCCTCAGAAAAGTATTACAAGACTTAAACTTTCATAGGATAGTCCTTTACAAGGATTCATATAAGGATCCAAATAGCATCAGGTTGAGGGGTGTTAGAGTACACACTATGTTCAGAACTACGTGCTTATCACGTACTGGAGTCAGGGGATAGGGCAGAAGTTTTAATAGGACATATAGAAAGTAATAGACATGCTGAACTAGAGAGTAACCATATAGATAGTTTAATAAATAGGTATGCTAGTTGCAGGGTAAGCAATAAAACCATAAGTAGACACATATTAGGAATAAAAGGAACTGTAATACAGACTGAAGCATGTTGTTTTGGAAACCTTAAAATTAAACTGAGAACATACCAGTTAGATGATGAAGTAAGTGCAGAATAAAGGAGCAGTAGTGTGCAGAGAAGGAGAGCATCAATGTATAGAACAATATAGACCAATAGAGCACTAATGCAAATAGAACAGTGGCACAATAGAGCAAGTAGAGTAATAGAGTTACTCAGTCTTGTCTTTTAGCCGACTGAGTAGCAAGTAAACAACAAGAGAGAAAGAAAAGTTCAGAACAGAGTATGTTTGTGTGTGAGAGGGAGAGCTTGAACTGTGTGTTCGTGTCTATGCCAAGAAGAGAGTAGAGGTATTTATAGTTTAAAACAGGCAGAAGAATAAGGTAAAAAGCACTGATTTAGCACAGCTATGGAAATAATCCCAATCAGAATCAATTAATACCTGGACTCCCTTTAATTAGGAGTCATAGTTAAAACAGACACAATCAATATTAAACAAGGAAAAGAATCAATTATAGAACTAATTTTTACCATAATAGGAGTAGTAAAAGTATATGTCATACAATTAGGTCTAAATACATAATACACAATTAAGGAAAGTATACAAGAAAAATTTGACAACATATTTATACACATAAAAAATAAGGCAGAGTACAATTTTAATTCTGAAAATTAGTCAAGAGAATCTCGAATGAGTTTAAAATCACAGGGAATCAATACTAATCAAGGAAAGTATCGCACAAATAAGGAAATGATTCGAAAATCAGTTAAGAGTTCTAAGGAAAATACACAAAATCACATTTTAAAGGAAAATATCACAGTTCTACGGAAAATGCACAAAACTAGTAGAGAGTATTATGAAACAATCAATAAAACGAATAATCATACTTATTAAACGATAAATAGCACATGTTGAACAAAAATCAGAGAAACACTAAGCAAGTAATTAGAGGAACAATAGAGATTCAGAAACCCTAACAACAAATTAGAGCAGGAAGCACATAGAACATACATGAAATCCCAGAAGGTTCATGAGAGACACGCAAACCACATCACAAACAGACTCGAACTTCCAAATCGAACCCAGAAGTATTAGGATTTTTTAACAAAAAAATGAATCGAACACAAGGAAAAGCTCAGGTGATGTTTAAACATGCTAAAATCGTAAGGTAGTGCTAAGAATTTGAAATAAATCATTTTGCAAAAAGGTTTTGAAACCCTAGTCTTGAAAGTGAGGAAATCGTTTGAAAACAAAGAATTTTTTTGAGGAAAACATGTGAAAACCTTAAGATACACATAGATCTGTTACAGATCTAAAAAGATCGGAAGATTTTTTAAAGTTAGGGTTTCCAGAGAAAACCCAGAGAAGGAGAAGAAAACTCAAAATATTACCGGCCTTTGGCCGGAAAGTGTAAAGATCTTACTCGAATGGCCATGGGTGGACGGAAAAATGGCATGAGATCATGGAGGTGAGTGGACCACCTCTGGTTCACTTGAGAGCCTCGAACTATGACACAAGTGCGAAAGCGGGGAGCCATAAGGCTGGTATGAGGTGAGACCTTCAAGGTTTCCGGCGAGGAGATGGCCGGAGGAGATGAACAGACCTCATCGGAGGTGAAGAGACCAGAAGTCACTAGAGAGACCCAGAGAGATAGAGAGAGAGTAGAGAGATGAATGAGGGGGTGTGAATGATATACGAGGGGGGTGGGGTAGTCGTTTAGGGTTATTAATGGAAATGGTGAATCTGGGCCGTTGATTTGAAATAATCAACGGCTCAGATTGGAATGGGGATTGGGTCGGGTAATTTGGGAATTGGGCTTGGGTAGTTTGGGCTAGTTAATTGGGTTGTGGTCCGGGTGAAATTAGGCTAGAATTTGAATTAAAGGTGGCTATTAGTTAAATACCCGTTAAAAATAGATAGATAATTAATAAAAATAGCTAATAATTATATAAAATGAAATTAATGCTAAATAAGTGAAATTTAAGTAATTAACTAATATTAAAATACAAAATGACTAATTATTGAATAAAAATGGTATAAATGTACATTTAGGCTATAACTGCAAAAATTATTGTAATTATAGCTAAATAATGCCAAATTGGCTAATTTGTGAAATAATTAACTCCTAATAGGATTAAAAATGATGTATTGAGCTGGAAAATATTTTAAAATTATTTGTAATATAATTTATGAATAATTATTGAATTTAAAATATTGAATAAATTGGAAAAGAAATTAATAAAATATGGAAAATTATTGAAAAATACGAGTTATTATAAAAAAAGTGATTTTAAAAGCACATATGCAAATTTTAAAATAGTTTTGAGGAAAAATTGGGTATCAACAGGTGGCTATGTCAGGGATGATATGTGACGGCCTGGGGGCGTAATGTTGACGATATTCGTGTGATGATGTGATTTTCCTTGTGTATATCATGCACCTTGCATGACTTGTTGTGTTGTTTCCAATGAGCTACTTATCTTTGATATTATTTGTTGTCTTGGACTACAGTAGTACACTCGCACAAGCATACACCGTAGCTTGCCATTTACACTAGTTCAGAAGTATGAAACTTGACATTTATTGATCATGTTCTTGTATTATCTGCTTCCACTGTGATAATTAGCCTGTGACTACGCCGGGCAGATTTTGATAGTGAGCCTGTGACCATGCCGGCGGATTGAGATATTGGCACGTGAGATGTCCGTGCAGTTGTGATTAGTAATGTGGGAGCGGCGTGTCATGAGCATATGATTTTTCATTTGGGACTCGTGATTTATGATTATGAGATGAGGTATCTCGGAGTAATTTTGTTGTGAGACTTGTGTTAGAACAACTTGATTATTTGGTTGTCATTTGTTTTCCTTAATTTTTTTTACTGGTACTTTAACGGTGTTCTGATTACTTTACTGTTTATATCACATGTTTATTCCTTGTTGCTTTTTACTGATTCTTGCTTTCATTATTAGCTTTATACTTATATACTTCACAAGTTATTATGACTAGTATATGTCTTGACTTATACCTCGTCACTACTCCACCGAGGTTAGTCTTGATACTTACTGGGTACCTATTGTAGTGTACTCATACTACGCTTCTGCATATCTTTGTGCAGATTCATGTATTGGAGATAACGGACCCATGCAATGTTAGCTTCTTGATCAGGAGGGTTCAAGGTAGAGCTTCTGATTGCCATAGTCCCTTGGAGTCCTTTTAGTTTTGATTTTACTGTTAATTATTTATCCGAACAGTATTGTACTTGGTTTTTGGGATATTTCTATGTATTCCTCTAGGAATCGTGACTTTGTATTACCTAGTTAGGAGAATTGTTGTGATTTCTACGACATAGGCTTGTATCACTTTATTTCGGTATTTATATTAAACTCAACTTAAAAACATCTGGTTTAACTATTGCAAGTAATCGACTTACCTAGTCTTAAAGATTAGGTGTCATCATGACGCCTAAGGCGAGATGTTGAGTCGTGACATTCATGTAGCTTCAGGTTCGCACTCTTGAAACATACATGATTTGCTTCCTTCTTGCTTAAATTTAGCGTGTGTGCGTCACCTGTAAAAGAGAACAAACTAATATTTATAGAGTTAGTAGAATAAGGATTAACTAGAGTTCTAATTCTTTACTCTTCCTTGGTGGAAGAGATCTAGTTATCTTCAACTTCTAACACTATCCTTATCTTGGATATAATTATTTTCAAATAAGGAGTCATACTCCTTATCAATATGCAAACTTTTTTTTCAGGGAATATCACAAATAATTGCTTATACTCATCCCTTACATATGCATGACTTTTGTTGGAATATGAGTGTGACATGTGTACACTGTCCATAGACCTGGTTCATGCATATTTTCCTTTTTCAATTATCAAAACCAAAATCGCTCAGGTCAATAAGTTTCATCAAGTCTAGGTCTCCAATATCCACTCTCAGAATGCATAGGTTGTTCGGATTTCAAGTTCCATGTCTTTTGAGTAAAAGATAGCCATTGAGGAAGGCACTCTTGGCATCCATCTTATGGAGAGTGAATTCCATGTAAGAAGCAAAGGCTATAAGGAGTCTAATTGCTTCTAATCTTGCAATTGGAGCAAAAGTCTCATCATAATCTATAACCTCCTCTTGGCTACATCCTTGAACCACCAATCTTGCCTTGTTCCTTGTAACTGTTCCATATTTATCAAATTTGTTTTTGAAGACCCATTTAGTGCCAATCACTGTTCTGTCTTTGGGTCTTCGTACCTGATGCCAAACTTGACTGCTCTCAAATTGGTTGGGTTTATCTTGCATTGCATTCACCTAATCTACATCCTGCAAAGCATTAGAAAAATTATTAGTTCAATAAAGATATAAAAAAGGATCAAAAGCATAGAGATTCTTAATGAAGACCTGGTTTTGATTCCAGAGGTTGGATTTGTGATTATGTTCCCAATGAGATTATAACTTTGATACTTGTAAGGCTTCACAACAACTGGTTTTCTCTAGATGTTCCTTCATTGTTTTGTTGCTGAGGAACAAGTTCATGGACAAGTTCCCTAACAGTTTGAGGATCAATTCCTCTCTAGTATGTTCCCTTTGTCAGGTTTCCCTAGGTGGAAGGACTTGTTCCATCACCTGTTCCTTCTTGTGATGCAGATTCAGGCTGGACTTTGGTTTCATCGTTTGAGTTTTTTATCAGCCCAATCTCTTCATCATCTTGTTCTTGCCCCTCATAAAGAATGTTAGTTTCATCAAAAACAACATATACACTTTCTTATACACACTTAGTTTTTTTGTTATACATCTTATAAGCTTTATTATGTGAAGAATATCCCAAGAATACTCCCTCATCACTTATGGGATCAAAGTTACCTAGGGAGTCTTTTTGATTATTGTGCGCAAAGAACTTGCATCCAAATTTTTTAATATGGGATATATTTGGCTTTCTCCTTTTAAGTAACCCATAGGGAGTCTTCTCAACAAGAGATCTAGTCATGCACCTGTTTTTGATGTAGCACACAGTGTTTACAGCTTCTAACTAGAAGCTATGAGGCAATTTACTAGCAAGTAACATGGTCCTAGCCTTTTCCTCTAAAGTCCTATTCTTCCTCTCAACTACTCCATTTGTTTGTGGAGTTCTAGGAGAAGAAATATTATGATCTATACAATGCTCATCACAAAATTCAGAAAATTTGGCATTCTCAAACTCAGTACCATGATCAGACCTAATTGATGCAAGTTGATTACCTAGTTGTTTCTGAGTTTTTCTAACAAATGAAGTGAACATGTCACGACCCTAATTTCTTACCTTAGGATATCGTGATGGCACTTAGTCTCTAAGACTAGGTAAGCCTAAAATTTATAATAAATTAACATAAATGCTAAAGTAAGGCTGATAAACTCATATAAGCTTCCAAATAGGAGCACAACCACCACTCACCCAAAACCGTAGAATTGAGTCATAAGCTCTACAGAGTAATCAAGAATGTCTACTACAACATTGTCTGAGTGAGAAATACAGCAGAATGAAAATATAAGGGAAGGTGACTCCGAGGCCTGCGGACACCGAGCATGTATACCTTGAAGCCTATGGATATCAGCTACAATCAACACTAACGTCCATCATGAGCAGACATACTTGGATCTGCACAGAAAGATGTGCAGAAGCGTAGTATGAGTACACCAGAACGGTACCTAGTAAGTATCATACCGCGTGGATTTAAGTAGTTCCCCTACTAGCAACATGCATATAAATCCCACCTTATATCACCGCATGCGTATCAACCCCAAGACCTGTACCATTGCATGCGTATCAATACCACAACCTAATCAGAACTCGCACCACAAGTGCCTATATTCCACAACTTGACAATATTCAACAATCTCAATGCTTCCACAACAATAGCCCATGGCTCAATCACAACGTGTGCAAGAATATCAACATCAACGATAACAATGGAATCTCAACAATAACAATGAATGTGAATTGATCATTAAGGAAGACATCTCAATAATTAATAACTTCGCCTCAATGTGATAACGACTTTCACAAATTCAACACCAATAACTCAACAAGAATATATTTCACAAAATAACAACTTCAATTACAAGTAAATCAACAATTAAGAATGTAGCAAGGCAATAAGGAAAGCAATAAATTCAACTAAAACATAAGATCAAAGTATCAAGTAAGATGTAAAACAAGTGTTAACAAAGTCAAACAAGGCATGTAAGGATTGACTAACACAAGTAAGAGTAGATTGACAATGAGAATTAAAACTTGATGTGGAAATTCAATTAAAGGCATGGAAAGAGTCTAAATAACTTAAACTGGTCAAATACCATATATAACTTGTTTACCCACTCATCACCTTGAGTACGTGGCTTTCACATAACACAATTTGCACAAACAAACCAATTCCTAAGGAGTAGTTTTCCCCATATAAAGTTAGGCAAGATACTTACCACAACTAGGCCAACTCAACCCTCAAAAATAGCCTTTCCCCTAATATTTGCCTCCACAAGGTTCAAATCTAACCAAAGTTGACTTAATATCATCAAACAATACAAGGGAGAACCATTATAATAGATAAAGATATGATCTTTATATTTTTCTCAAAAGATCAACAAAAGTCAACCTGGAGCTCGCCCGGTCAAAACCCAAGTCCAAGGTTAGATTTCGACTAGCCATAACCCCACGATTTCATATATGTGATTAGTTTCAAAATCCGAGTCCGAATCGACTCTCAAAATTCAAATTCTTATTTTTAAGAAACTTGGTAAAGTTTCATAAATTTTCACTTTGATTCACACTATTTTGATGTTAAATCTAAGATATATTGATGAAATATAGTTGAAAATTGATTATAATCACTTACCCAATGTTTGTAGATGAAAATCCTTTCTCCAAATCACCTCCTACTGAGTCTAGGGTTCTAAAATGTGAGAAATAAGGTGAAATCCCGACTTCCCAGCCCTTATGACCAGCTGTAGATGTCACATTTGCAACTTGACAACCTCAACAAAAGTTGCAATTGCGAAGCTTGTCAATATCGCAAATACGTCCCAATGATCGCAATTGCAAACCAGCCATCAAGCCTGATGACTTCGCAAATGCAAAGAGGAATTCAAATTTGCAACATTTTAACACCCCCTGTTACCTTCGCAATTGTGAGGCTGGTGCTCGCAATTGCGATAACAGAGCACCAACATACCAGTAATTCCATTTTCAGTTCAAACCATTCCGAATTATGTCTGAAGCTCATCCAAGCTCTCGGGGCTCCAAACCAAACATCCGCACAAGTCTGAAAAAAATTTATATAAACTCGCTCATGCAATCAAAATACAAGAATAACATCTAAAACTACGAATCAGACACCAAAACGCATGAATATCAAAGTAAATTTCAAGAACTTCTAGAATTGAAACTAAGAGTCTGAATCTTATCAATTCAATTCCAAGTGATACCAAATTTAAAGACAATTTCTACATAGCATAACAGACATATTCCAAATCCCAAAATCAAATTCCGAATTCAATAGCTAAAAGTTAACCTATGGTCAAACTTTTTAACCTCAAATTGCCAAATCCGACAAAAATAACACAAATCAACCTACAGACTTTCGAATTCGATTCTGGGAATACGCCAAGTCCAAAATCACGATACGAAGATATTGGAACCATAAAAATACTGTTTCGGGGTCATTTTCACAAAAGTCAACCATTGGTCAACTTAAACAATTTAGGCTTTTAAGCCAAGAATCAAAGGGTCCAAATCAACCCGACATCTTCCCAGAATGAAACTAATCAACCCCATAAGTCATAAAACCATAAACACACATGTGTGAAGCATCAAAAAGGGAAACATGTATCAATTACACAAAACGACCTGTCGGGTCATTATAGAACATGTCAAATGCTTCATATTTAGATGTTAAAAATAGTGTCCAAGTAAACCTATAGTAATCATCAACAAGCACCATAACATATATCTTACCACCTCTTCTCATTTTCCTTATTGGTCCACACAGATCTATATAGACCAGTTCCATCGTCCTGGTAGTACTTACCATTTTCTTTATTGAAAGATGATATTACCTGTTTCCCCCTTGCACAAGTCTCACAAACTTTATCTTCCTTGAACTTAATGTTAGGCAGCCTTATCATCAAGTCCTTGGAGACTAGTTTATTGAGTTGACTCAGACTTGCATGTTCAAGTCTCTTATGCCAAAGGAGGGGATCATTGTCCAACACACTCAAGCAAGTGAATTCATTATCTGAGAGTGTGGACAGATCCACCATATATATGTTGTTCACTCTTTTTTCCTGCAAAACTATTTTTTCAGTGGTAAGATTTATCACAAAGCATTTTGTAGAGGTGAAAGCTACCATGTTCCTTTATCACACAGGTGTGACGTACTTATAAAGTTGTACTCCAGCCATCTATCAGGTAGACATTCTCAACAGAGTGAGGTTCAAATTTACCTACCTTTCCAACTCCAATAATCTCACATTTATTTCCATTTCCAAAGGAGACATTACCTCCATTAAGGTCCGCAAGTGAAAGTTAATTGGTTCTTGCTTCCTGTCATGTGTTTGAGCAACCACTATCCATGTATAATTTTTGGCTACTTTCCTTCACTTGGACCTGCAAAAGGAAATCAGGGGTTAGTCTTAGGAACCCAAACTAGTTTTAGTCCCTTTCTATAGGTAAAATTATTAAATCGGCTTCTTCTTTGCCCATCTTGGCAGCCTATTTTTCCCTAGAACAAAATTTTTATTCCTTATACTTGCTTTTTATTTTGCAGCACATCCACTCTTACACTGTCCAGTGTTACCATAGTGTTGCTACTATGGTGTTCTTGTTGCCTTGAAAGTTCATCAAAGGATCTGTTCCATTTGCATTTTCTATCTAGCTCATGCATAACCTTAGTCAAATCCTTTTAAAAAATGTTTACTCGTTCATCCCTTTTATATAACTCATCTTTTACCTTACCTAAATCTTCTTCTAGTGTGAGTTGTGTGTCACTAGCTATTTTTTTACCTGTTCCTAACTTCAGTTTTGGATTCTCAGATCTAAGTTCTAAAACAGTTATATCAAGTGCATGACCTGGTTCTTTAACACATCATTTTCATTTTCTATTTCACAAAACCTAAGTTCCAAGTTTTTGCACTTTTCTTTCAAAATGACACACTCATTTAACAGTTGTTCCTTTTCATTATTCACATCTTCAGACTCATCAATTAACTCCAGCAGTAATTCAGATAATCTTTCTTTAGACAAAAAATTGATCTTATCTTTTAATTGAAGGACATTTACCTCAGGTTTTTCATCAGATGCTCCAATAGACATTAGAGCTCGTTCATCATCATGTTCATCATCATCATCATCTGATCCCTCATCTGAGCTATCATCCCAAGCAACGACCATTGCTTGGTTAATCCTTTGTTGTTGTTCTTCTTGGGATGAACTTGTTTCTTCGTCTTGTTTCTTCGTATAGCTTTTCCTTTTTCCATTCAATCTCCCACAAAGGATAGTTCTTCATCATGTGATTAGGCTTTCCACATTTATAGAATCCATCATTTACCTACTTCTCTGGATCTTTGGCCTTGTTGTAGCTTCCACTTCTTGAAGAACCCTTTCCTCTCCTTAGGTACTTCTTGAAGTCTTTGGTAATCATTGCCATTTCATCATCTTCTAAATTAGAACCTTCAGTGATTTTGAGTGCCATATTCCTTTCCTTCTTAGTTATATCCATCTTCATGGTTTGCCTTCTAAGTCCATAAGCTTTGAGATTTCCAATCAACTCATCCAAAGAAAGTGTACAAACGTTCTTTGATTCCTGAATGACATTGATCTTGATTTCCCAAGTGATTGGTGAAACCCTAGTTAGGATCTTCTCAACCCTTTCTTCTGCATAGATAGTCCTTCCAAGAGACAATAAATCATTTTGCAAGGTAGTAAGCCTTGTGTACATCTCCTGAATGGTTTCTCCATCTCTCATGACAAAGTTTTTATATTGGGAAAACAATAAGGTTCCTTAATATTTTCACCTAAGTTGTTCCTTTATAGGCCACTTGCAGTGTGTATCAGATTTGCTTAACTATGGAACAACCTCGGATTCTGCTGTACTCATCATGATCAAGTCCACAGACAAGCCATTTCTTGGCTTTAGCATTTTTCTCCCACTTCTTCAAGTCCTCAACATTACAGTCAGCTCTTGTCTTTGGAACATCCTCACCTTCAGTATTTTTCTTCAATCCCATAGCTCGTAATCTTCTGCTTGTATGTGATCTCTCATCCTTGTTTTCCAATCTTGCCTACAATATTTGCGCTGATAATTATAAATTACTGCATTTTAATTATCTTGACTTTAGTTAATAAACACTCAAACTATTATTTAATATTTTTGAAGGTTGATTACTTGAATTCTTGCGAAACTAGTGGTTGTGATTAGTAGGTTAATTCCCTAAGGGCTTCGACTCTGAACTTATAAATCAGATTATATTTGCATTGACAGCTAGACCTCTTAGGAGGTATAAGCAGCAAAGGCTATAAGGAGTCTAATAGCTTACCACCTCAGCAAGTCCTCTCACATGTTCATCCCTTTTATATAACTCATCTTTTACCTTACCTAAATCTTTTTCTAATGTGAGTTGTGTGTCACTAGGTATTTCTTTACCTGTTCCTAACTTCAATTTCAGATTCTTAGATCTAAGTTCTAAAACAGTTGTATCAAGTGCATGAACCTGGTTCTTTAACACAACGTTTTCATTTTTAGTTTCACAAGCCCTAAGTTCTAGGCTTTTGAAATTTGATTTCAAAATGACATACTCCTTTGACAATTGTTCCTTTTCATTATTCACATCTTCAAACTCATCAATTAACTCCAACAGTAATTCAGATAATCTTTCTTTAGACAAAAATGTGATCTTATCTTTTAATTTAATGACACTTACCTCATGTTCTTCATAAGATTCTCCAATAGCCATTAGAGCACGTTCATTATCATCATCATCATCATTCGATCCCTCATCTGAGCTATATTCCCAAGAAGCGACCATTGCTTTGGTGGATCCTTTGTTATTTTTCTTCTCGGGATGAGCCTGTTCCTTTGTTCAACTCTTTCCTTTTTCCATTCATTTTCCCACAAAGGATAGTTCTAGGTCATGTGATAGGGCTTTCCACATTTATAGTTGATAAAGGATAAAAAGTGCATGTTTTGAGTGTGTTTGTGTGTTATTTTTTGTGTGATTGCGGGGAGTTCACATCGCTTTTGAAGTGATAATATGCTCATTGCGTCTTTCTTATGTGTAGGAACAAACTTATGCGGAAAAGGACAAAATAGGAAAAAATTGGTAAAAAGAGAGCTGAAGACAAAAGTAACGGACAACGAAGCGAGGTTCACTTTGCCAGATGGGGACTAGAGTAGAAGAATCCAGAAAAGTCCTAGACAACAAAGCGAGGTTCACTTCACCAGACCGAGACCTAAGCAGAATAAACTAGCTTCTCCAATCTGATATAGAAGAAAAAAAATTCGGCCCATACAAACCCTAGTCGCTATAAATACATCCTAAAACGTGCTTTTGAAGGGGAGACACTACTTTGGAGGGAGAGAAGACTTTGGAGAGGCAAGAACACGCTAGGATCAACGGGAAAGATTCAACTTCGTGTTTTTTTTCCTATTTCTTCCTATTTTTCTTTGCTATGAATTCTAGTCTTGTATTTGTGCAAACAATTATGAGTAGCTAAATTCTCATCTAGGTTTTGATAGAACCTTTTTAAGTATGATTTTTCCACTGTGTTTGATATAATTTGCCATTTGCTTTTCTCTAAAACTATATTATTATTATTATTGTTGATTGAAGAGCTCTCAATTAACTGTTCCTAATTAGTGTGTACTGCTCGAGAGAGAGTACGTCTTTAGGTAGATATTGAACAACAACACTCCTTACATATTTGAGAGATAAATATGGAGGGTTTAAAGGAGGAATTAGAGATAATGAACCTTTGGGGCGATCGTGGTGAGCAATAAATTAGCGTCAGCTAAGTAGTTCTAGAGAATACGTCTAGTAAATTATGGTAGTTTCTCGAGAGAGAGCTACGACACCCAAAATACTCATGATCGGTAGAGAATACTTGGGCAAATTTATAAGAAATGTAGAGGGGAAAGTTTCGACAATAGGGGAAATCAAAACCCTAGACTTTTCCCGTCTTGTCTACAATATTTGTGTTGTTAATTATAAATTACTGCATTTTAATTACCTTGCCTTTAGTTAATAAACACTCAAACTATTATTTAATATTTCTGAAGGTTGATTACTTGAATTCTTGCGAAACAAGTGATTTTGATTAGTAGGTTAATTCTTGTGGGATTTGACTCCGGACTTGTAAATCGGATTATATTTGCAACGACCGCTAGACCTCTTAGGAGGTATAGTTGGGCGTGGTCAATAGCATCCATCATTTACCTGCTTCTCTGGAGCTTTGGCCTTGCTGTAGCTTCCACTTCTCGAACCATCATTTCCTCTCCTTAGGTACTTCTTGAAGTATTTGGTAATTATTTCCATTTCATCATCTTCTTAATCAGAACTTTCATTGAGAGTGCTAGACTCCTTTCCTGCTTAGGTACATTCTTTTTCATGGTTTGCCTTCCAAGTTCGCAAGTTTTAATATTTCCAATCAATTCATCCAAACGAAGTTTAGCAATGTTCTTTGATTCCTGAATAGTAGTGATCTTGCTTTCCCAAGTGATTGGTAAAACTCTTGTTAGGATCTTCTTAACCATTTCTTCTCCAGGGATAGTCTCTCCAAGAGACTTTAGTTTATTTGTCAAGGTATTAGAAGTTGTGTACATATTCTGAATGGTTTCTCCATCTCCCGCGGAAAAGTTTTCATATTGGGAAAACATCTAGGTTCCTCTTGATCTTTTCACCTGAGTTGTTCCTTCTTGGGCCACTTGCAGTGTGTCCCATATTTTCTTGGTTGTGGAACATGATTGGATTCTTCAATACTCATCAGGACCAAGTCTATAGACAAACCATTTCTTGGATTTATCATTTTTCTCCCACTTCTTCAAGTCCTCAACATTGTAGTCAACTCTTGTATTTGGAACATCCTCACCTTCAACATTTTTCTTCAGCATTGGTAGTGGACCTTCAACATTTTTCTTGGCCTAGCAGTGGATTGACCTTCCCAATTCCAGGTGGTGCACTCATCTTGATCTTTTCTTAAGGTGTTAGCCTCTTCAAGGATAACCCACTCTGGTAACAATTGATGTTTTATACTTCAATACCACAGAAGAGAGGAGAGGATGATTTGTGTGGTGTCTAATTTTTGTGTGCACTGAATTATAGAAGGACCTGGTTCTTCTATGCGTTCCCTAATATACTTTGCAGAATAAATAATGTAGAAAGTAAAGATATTTTTACATGAAAAAATCCCAACTCAAAAGGTGAAAAAACTACGACTTACTTCCCAGTAGGATTTTCCCCAACACTTCACTAAAACTCTGATCCAAACAAACAATGTTTACAAACTCCTGTAAATCTAAGGATTACCTTTAACCCTTGTAGCAACCACCCACAAGCTGTTGCGACTACTTCAAGTTAACTCTAACTTGAATGATATAACCCAAGTACCTAATACAATTTGCTACTAAGAAAGCTGAAAGGTACAATTCAAAAGCACCTGCTATAATTGAACTATAATAAAAGACAAACACATGGAAATAGTTCTTCTATCTAGTTCATGTTGCTTCAGGTTCACAATCTTAAAACACACAAAAATTGCTTGCAAAATGTCTTGCTATTTTGCTCACTTCCTGCTTAGCTTCAGCGTGAATGTGTCACTTGTAAAAGAGAACAAACTGATATTTATAGACTTAGTAGAATAAGGATTAACTAGAGTTCTAATGCTTTACTCTTCCTTGGTGGAAGAGTTCTAGTTATCTTCAACTTTTTACTCTTTCTTTATCTTGGATAAAGTTCTCTTCAAGTAAGGAATCCTGCTCCTTATCAAATATGCAAATTTTTTGTTCAGGAAATATCAGAAATAATCACTTATACTTATCTCTTACCCCTACATGCATTTTGCTTGAATCTGATTGTGACCTGGATCTACCGTCCATGAACCTGGTTCATGCATGTGTTCCTTTGTCAACCATCAAAACCGGAACCGCTCAGGTCAACAAGTTCCGTCAAGTTTAGGTCTCCAATATCCGCTCTCAGAATGCATAGGTTGTCCGAATTTCAAGTTCCACGTCTTTTGAGTATAAGCTATCACTGGCTGATCAATAAAATCAAGCCGAAATGGCTTCCTGGCCACTTAAGCTTGCATGACTTTTGAAATCCAATACAAAAACTTGTGAGTTTTGCATTTAAACACTCAAACTCGTGAAACCCATAACTAATAAACATGTTTGACCGTTGACCCATCCCATGTGGCGTCAGTTTGTCCTAGTCAGCTATGTGCGTGAGTCTCACGATGTTTAGGAGTGTGAGAACACCTTTCCCAACACCCAATTGTGAAAGTTACAACACAAGAATATACTACCATTTACATATCAAATTCCTAACCAGTAGCAAACTACTTCCTAACGGTAAAACAAAAAAGAATGTGGGAAACTACAGATGATTTTAAAAACATTGCTCCTGAAGAAAACGACAACTCTATGAATAAGGAAAACGACGACTCTATGAACATTGAACCCCATATCAAACCAACATGAATCAACGGGTCAAAACTTTAAATCATGACTTCCCCCTTCCCGTGTCTCCTTCTCGCTGGCGGCGGAAATGACTGAGAAGTTGTTGTGCCTGCTCCATCACAAGTTTTCCCTTTCAATTCCCACTCTTCACTCACCAAAATGGCGCTTCGTCGGGCTTTAGCGAAACGCCTAAACAATACCCTGAAGAGGGACCCGCTTCCATCGGTAACGGGTCTAGATCATTCTCATACTCGTTCTACCCAACCAAAACCAACAAAATATCGCCAGTTCCAGCGAAATCGCCGGAGTCTATACTCCGCCTTGTTCCGCCGATTTCACCAAAAAAGAGAAATCAACCATGCATCTAGACTGCCGGAATTTTTATCTATTCCTATGGGAGAAAAATTGAGAGAAAAATTGAGGTCTATGAATGTTACCGGAGAAAGGATTAGATTCGAAGTTTGGTCAGAGAGAGAAAGATAGAGGAAAAAGGTGGGGGTTTACTTGGGTGTACTGATTAAAAGAGGGGGGACCCCAATCGGCGGGGTTTATTTTCCCGCCTCTGATGTGTAACATTACGATTGGGTCAATGTTGACTGGATGGACACGTTAGCAAATATGTAATACATGCGTGGAGGGTCAAAGGTAAAATGTGTTTATTAATTATGGGTTTCACGAGTTTGAGTGTTTAAATGGGAAAGTTCTAAGTTGATGTATCGGCTTTCAAAAGCCCTACAAGTTTAAGTGGCCAGGAAGCCATTTACAAATTTTAGGCAAAGGGTAACACATGTACCGTGACAGAGCCAGAAACTCTAATAAAGTGATTCAAAAAAATCCATGAAAGCAATACTTAGAAATTTAAGCATGTGAGTTAAAACAACACATTAATGCATAGTACTCCATCCGTCCTTTTTATGTAATTACAGGGCACATAGTACTCTAAAAAAAATAAAAAGACTTATAAATTTGTCATCTAAAACAAGTATATTTGTGTGGTTTATTATTTCAGAGTAAATTGAGAAGTTTAAAGTTAAATTGCTCATAAATATAGAAAAGTATTATTTTTTGGGGATAAACTACTTTTTTCAGCTCCTGAAAAACAACTTCTGTTTGTAATCAAAAGTACTTTTTTCCTTCTAAAAGCTCGGCCAAAGACATTAATTTGAAGAAAAAAAGTACTTTTAGCAACAAAAAAAAAAAAAAATTTTGGCCAAAAAAAACTTGGTCAAACAGACTACAAGTGTTTAATAGGACATGTATAAAGGGCTCCATATGACTTTCGCCTTTTTTAATTAACATCGTATTCGGAACTCATAAGTTTTACTCTAAATTTGTCTTGTTTTTTGATATCATTTAAGAGTAAGACGCTCTATAGGGAAAATATTTTAATTCTCAAAGCTCGAATTCGAAATCTTAATCACTCAAAATAACTGATTATGGATGAAATTAGTTGATATAATGCTCTTACGTTTGACCAAAACAATAAGTGGTTCTTTTTAATATTATAATTAATTTTACATTGTCATTTAATGTTAAAATGATATTTTATATGTTCCTCTTTATATAAAGGTATTTGATGAATATTAAATTTACGGAAAAAGAAAGATTTCTTTGCCTGATATCTTTCATAGCTATATTATCTCAATTAGTACCATTGGTGTCTCGTGATCTTAGACATATCATATCAATTCCAATAAAATCATGTTATTAACGTCAAAATTGGTATGTCAAAATTTAAGAGTTTTTAAATCTATATTGGAAAGACGGAATGTAATAAATTTAAAATGAAACAGAAGAAATAATAAGTTCAAAGTAAAGTTACATACTGAGCGCAGTGCACTTGACTTTTTTGCATCCATAAGTAATTTGTTATCTAACTATTAGTTAGAATTTGAGTAATACTTAATGATTTTTAATATTTTGAAGGATGGTGATTCATCTCTGAAATAATTTTTAATATTTTTAAGTATTTGCGTTTGACATTTCGCTCCACTCTGATATCTTCATTATTTGGAGTTGTTGGTTTGATTTAAAGAAGTTTGATACTATATACTACCTTGATTATGTCAATAAAATTTGCAAACTTCAAACAAATCTTTCAATTTAAAAAGGTTACTACTCTCCCCAGTATAAAATAAGTCTGTTAGGATTTTGGCCCGCCCATTTAATAGTTATTTACTAACATTATATTTGACTATGCTACTCGTGAGTTGGAGTTTGTCCATCATGAGTAGAACTTCAAATATTTGAAAATCCTTTTTCAAAATCTTCAAATACCTTTGTTTTTTAGATTCCAACCAAAGATGTCCCAATGGCTATGACTTTTTAAATCATGTATTGAATTTTTATTTGACTTTTTAGAAAAGTCAAAATAAAAGACAATCTTTCTAACAAATAAATGATGAGTTCACGTTTTCGTCATCTTTGATAAAATCAAGTCCACCGTGAAAATACTTTTATATAGTAAAAGAAAAGGAAATAATTAAGATGCTGAGGAAGGCGGTAAGAAAGGAGAGTGGATAGAAATGGAGAGTTGACAGATTCCCGGAGAAAGTGACAATTTTAACCATTTTGGACATAAAAAGAAAATGGTACTATGAGTGTGTTTACTCTAAAATTTGGATAACAAGTAAACTTATATTGTGGTTTTAACAATATACGATTTCACTCAACACCAATTGATAAATATGAAGATAAACGATAGAATTAAATTATAAGTAAAGTAAACCAGTGTTCAGACAGAACTCGGCCCTCGAGTCGAAGTACTCTCGAACTGATAAGTGCAAGAACAATTAGAAGATAGAACAAGCTGATGAACATTAATGTAAGCGAAAAAGAAAGAATTATATTGCTTTGATCTCTGTGAATAATGATGCCTTATAAATGATTAGAATTCCCCTTTATATAGTAGAAGAATTCTACTTATGGTATAACTCTAATTACAGAAGGAAATCAAATTATTAGCTAATTAGCAACTTCTGATTTGATCCGTTCCGAGATTTACGTCGTGATCTTCGACCAGTCACGGATATCTCGCTCTTCCATTATTATGTCGTTTTCGATATTACTCGGTGTCTGTCTCATTTGGCTTTAATTGTTACCAACCTCGATCTCAAAAGATACTTCGATCTCGAACTCGGTGTCTTATCCTCTTGATTTAGTCGAAGTCGGCTTTCGATGCAACATTCTTATCTTGATCAAATAGTAAAATCGGGTGGCCCCGATTTCAACCGTATACCTATAGTCCCCTTATTTTTTGGAGTGTAATGACAGGAAACGAATTGAGCCTTCGATTTTTTCGACCTCGACAAATTATGATGTCATCCCCGTGACGTAAGCGATGGAAGTGACCGAAATATTCCGTCAGTACAGTTCGCCAAATCATTAATGAGCATCAGTTGGTGGTCGGCCACTAGTGCTGTTGAACTGTCGCCGTAAATCCATAAATAGGCCTTCTCCTCATTGAATCAAACTTTACTTTCACTTTCTTCTAATCTTCTAAGCTTTTACCTCTCCTAAGTTCTTCCTTTCTACGAATCTTCAGGTTTCACCGTCAATCTTCAAACACCAAGTCTTACTACTTTCTTCTTTCTTTTGAACTCATAAAAATGGTGAAAACATCTAAAACAGTTCCCCAAAGGAGAAAGCTTCTTCTCCACGGTCGGCCGGTGACAAAACGCCGGTGGATCCGCTCCTTGAGGAGTGTGTTCCTGGTCCGTGCATCCTCAAATCCGATTTCAAGATCGAGAAAACTTCCTCGGTCCCTGGTCGATGCGAGCATGTGTCGAGGTACATTTGCTCGATAACTGTGGGGTACCTCGAGCAAATTAAGTGAGACTGCAACTGGGGTGATAAAGTGGTAGTGATTCCAACCCCTAAAAAAAGTATCACCACCCACGTGGAAGGCTATCTAAGTGTTTACACTTACCCTTTCACGCTGGGCCCTCTCGACCCCGTCATCATCGACTTCTGCCATCAGTACGAGACAACCTTAGGCCAAATCCATCCTTCTTTTTGGAGAATAGTCATCATGCTCCGATTCTTTTCGAGCAAAGTCGAGGGGATGTCATTTACCCTCGACCACCTCATTAGGATGTACAGGCCCCGTATCTATCGAGGGTTGATTGAACTCCAGCTTCGAGCAACCAAGGTGTTGTTCTCAAGAATCGACGAGGACAAAGATCGAGGACGAATGAGTAGGTTTGTTCGAGTGAAGACTTCCGACCCCATCCCGGCAAAGAAGATTCCATTTCCTAAGAAATGGAACATGAAGCGTAAGTATTAACTAACTTTTAGTTTCCATGCATTATTTTGTTCCTCTGCCTTTTGTCATTAATACCTTTTTTGTAGCAGTTTCTTGGATGCCTCGTGCAATCCCCGACCTCGAGAGCTGGGTCTGGAAACTGGCCTCGACCTCTACTTACGCCAAGCATTGTTGGCGTGATTTAGAAAAAGGACGATGGGAGGCCAAGAACCATGGTAAGCTCCCTTTTTACATATTTGATGGTCTGATCATAATATTTTCTTATACTTATTCAATTTCCTCGTGTGTAGGCCTGAGCAAGGATGTGGTCATGAGGCCTCCATCTGGCCAGGAGGAGGCTTTAGCTACGGTTCCAAAACTGGCGAAAGATAACAAGAGAAAAAGGGCCTCGATCTCTGAGGACCCAAAGCCCAAGAAGAAGAAGAGTTCGATTAGCAAGTCGAAGACAGATACTGTTGCCCTCCCTGCCCATGTCTTCATAAGCTAAGGGAGGAAGAATAAGAAGAAGATGAACATGATGCCTCGGTGCTAGTGGCCCGAGTGAAAACAACCATCGAGGCCGCCAAGGCTGCTGAATCAGTGGTGGTTGGTGAGGCCCCGCCTCGTGATGAGGAGGCCTTAGAGAAGGATTCGGGCAAAGTCCAAGAATCTCCTGAGATTGAGGCTGCCTCCTGGAAAATGGCGAGCATGTCCAAGGAGCGCGATCCTAAAACCCCTCGGGTTGAAAAGAACACCCCAAGTGACTTACTTGGGGCAGTGATAGTAGGTGACTGGCCAACCCTTCCTTCCTTTTCTGAAGAGGTTATCCAAGATGCTCAAGCTTTGAGGACCCCCGAGGTAGGTGGAGTCCCCATAGGGGAGGATCCCTTCCGAGATTGCTTTGCCGGGGTCGAAGATGCTTCCGACCTGAATGACGCATCTAGCCTCTTCGAAAAGGCTCAATGAATCCTGAACCAGGTAAGCCATAATTCCTTTGTTGATATTGTCTTCCTCTGTATTATGTCTAACTCCCTTACTTTTCCATACAAGCCTTTTCTAAGTCCCGGTCTAAAATGAACCAATGTGAGGCCGAACTCCAAAGGCTTTTGGGGGAGAGGAACGCCCTCAAACTTCACTGCGGGAAAAAAGATGAGGAGATTATGGATCTCCGAGCCATTGGCTAAGGCTCACAAGGAGCAGACCGACTTGATCGAGCAGGTAATGATACTCTTAAAAGCTCATAGGCTTGATTTGGGAACATAGGCTAATATTTCGATATCACAGCTGCAACAAAAGATCGAGAGGATAAAGCTGTTCCGGGAGGAGATCAAAAGGATTAAGGAGGAGTCCTACGGGTGGAAGGAAGGCATGGACCGTCTTGCTGCAGAGAAAGAGACTGCTCTAGTACGATTGTCATCAGTCGAAGGCCAGCTTTGAGGCATGAAGGAAAAGAGCTCTGCTCAGGAAAAGAATATAGAGGAGCTCGAGGCTTAGTTGGCTTCCAAACTCGCAAAGGCCCAAGCTTAGGCCAAAAAGCAAAGATTGATGTTGATGCAATGGTGGTCATTTATCGGACCGAGCTGAAGCCGCTCAAGTCCCGGCGAGGGAGGCTGCCGAGACTGCTCAAACTCAAGCACATTGGATTGCCGAACTTGCTAAATGCCAATCTCGAAGATCCACGCTCGGGGTTTCGATCTTACCGAAGAGATAGCGAAGGTAAAAGAGCAAGAAACTGATGCTAGAGCATTGGCCTCTTCTGATGATGACGATGATGACGATGATGATGATGATGATGGCAGCAAGAGTGGGTTCGAAAATGGTGAGGATCCTGAGGAAGAAGCTGCCCCCGAGAATAGTTAGGGGCTTTTGTATTTTTGCTTTTTCTTTCTTTTGTGTAGGACCCCGATCAATCCTTTGTAAATACCTTCACATATATATAAAATATTTCCTTTTTGAACTTTGTCTCAACTTTGTGAAAATTCTGATTCGTTTTATGCCGTATGAAAATTTTGATACATTTCATGCCTTGTGAGAAAATTGTTCGTAAATTCGCAACTTAAGCAACTTGGTCGAAGTCAGACTAATATAGTCTCCATACTCGAGTGAGTATTTGATCAAACTCAAAGTATGAAAACCCTTAGGTTTTACTTGAGTGAGGATGAATTCTCGAACTCAAAAAGTATAACGGCCCTTAGGCTCTTGAATTGGGCCGATATGGCCTCGAAAGAGTGGCTTTTTTCCCTTTTCGACTTAAAAAGTTTAATCATATAAAAATTTTTCATGCCTTAGCACGAAGTAAGTCTGTACCCATTGGTTTTTTTCCGGGTTTAGTGTTATTGAAACCCTTTGATTTTTTGTGCCTTAGCACAATTTTATTTAATACTAAACTGTTCGCAGGTTCGAATAGTTCGATACCCCTTAGGGTTTTTCGGGGGCTGACGTTGTCGAAACCCTTTGGTTATTTCGCCAAGGGTAGACTTTTTAACCGATTTATAAAAGTATTCGAAGGCTTGTTTTCGTAACAGAATTCGGACGTCTCCGGACCATGTTAGTTTGGTCGTAGCCTTAGGATTTGCCTTTTGGGCTTATTTTCCCAATTACACTTCGAACTTGTTCAAAGCGTCAGTCCTCAAGTGGGGTGGCCTTGGCCTATAAAATCGAGGATTGCCTTTTTAAGGTCTTACAGTCTCGAAGTTTAATAATTCGAGCATGTCGATTTTTGGATGGCAGTCCCCGAGTACGGGGTTAATTGTTCGAGCTTTAGTTGCGATCGGTCCTTGAGCCAGTTTCCGCAATAGATCATAACTATGAAATTATAAAGTAGAAATTTCACTAAGGCATGGAACATCTGATAAGGAAAAAATACTTCTTTCAATAGATCATACATGCTACATGAGGCTCGAGTAATCTACATGGACACGGTTCATTTGACTGTTTGGACCTTTACAAAATTTACCTATCGATACCCTGTTGACACGAAGTATTTTCCTTGAAAACATAACATCCGAGGGTGATGTCCCCCAATATTCGAGGTTGATTGTAAAGAAGCCTCGGATACTGTTGAATTGCTCTAAGTTAGCACGAACAATGGTTTCCTCGTTAAAAACCTTGCCGGAAAAACCCATTTGGGACAAAAACTAGTCGAGGGGAAAAAGAGTGCAACGCGTGCTTTCAGACCTAAAGACTTCGTGTTTGGAGAGAACTTCTATGCCTTTGATTGAACACTTGCAACAAGTTAGTATAAAATATAAATGAAAAGGGAGAAGGTCATACCTTAACAATAATATCATTTGAGGAGTGATATGTTCCAATTATTTGGCAATTGTTCGCCGTTCATCGTGCCGAGTTTGTAAGATCCCTTTCCGATGATATCGAGGACCTGATATGGTCCTTCCCAATTTGGGAAGAGTTTTCCTTCGTTTGGGTCTCGAGTATTGAGAGTGACTTTTCTCATAACTAAGTCCCAGATTCTAAAGTAGCGAAGATTGGCTCTTCGGTTGTAGTACCTTTCGATGTGCTGCTTCTGTGCGACCATTCGGACAAGGGCGGCTTCCCATTTTTCATCTAGTAATTCGAGGCTTATATTCATAGCCTCATGATTTGAATTTTCGGTTGTGTATCGAAACCTGATGCTAGGTTCTCCGACCTCAACCGGGATCAAAGCTTCGGCACCATATACTAAGGAGAACGGTGTTGCCCCCGCACTCGATTTGACGTTGTTCGATACGCCTAAAGGACTTTGGACAATATTTCTCTCCACTTTCCCTTAGCGTCGTTCAATCTTTTATTTAGATTCTGAATGATAGTCTTGTTTGTTGATTTAGCTTGTCCGTTCCCACTAGGATGATACGAAGTTGACAAGATCCTTTTTATTTTGTGATCTTCGAGAAATTTTGTTATTTTACTGCCTATGAATTGTTTCTCATTGTCGCATACGATTTCGGCAGGTATCCAGAATCGGCATATGATGTGATCCTAGATGAAGTCTATAACTTCTATTTCTCGGAATTTCTCGAAAGCCTGTGCTTCAACCCACATAGAGAAATAGTCAGTCACAAATAAAATGAACTTAGCTTTACTTGGGGCCGATGGAAGAGGGCCGACGATATCCATTCCCCATTTCATGAACGACTATGGGGATAGGATTGAATGAAGTTTCTCTCCGAGCTGGTTGATGATCGGCGCATATCTTTGGCACTTGTCGCATTTTAGAACGAATGCCTTAATATCTTTTTCCATATTGGCCTAATAGTATCCCGCTCTGATGATTTTGTGAACCAGTGATTCGACACCAGAATGGTTTCCACAAGTACCCTCATGAATTTATTGTAGGACGTAGTCGGTGTCTCTCGGACCCAAACATATTGCCAACAGTCCCTCGAACATCCTTCTGTATAGTGTTCCATCTTTGGCCAATGTGAATCGTGCAACCTTTGTTCGTAGAGTCTTCGATTCTTTAGGGTCCGATGGAAGGTTTCCAGTTTTTAGGTACTCGATATATTTATTCCTCCCATCCCAGGTTAGGCTCATGGAGTTGATTTAGGCATGGCCTTCTTCGATAACTGACTTTGAAAGTTATACGACAGTCCCCAAGCTAATTTCATCGTCTTCGACTGATGACCCCAAATTTGCAAGAACATTGGCCTCACTGTTCTGTTCTGGAGGTACATGTTGTAGGGTCCATTATTTAAACTGATGTAGTGTTACCTGCAGTTTGTCCAAGTACCTTTGCATTCGATCTTCTCGAACCTCGAAGGTTTTGTTGACTTGGTTTACCACAAGTAGGGAGTCACATTTGGCCTCGATGACCTCTGCTCCCAGGCTTTTAGCCAGCTCGAGTCCTGCAATCACGCCTCATAATCGGCCTCATTGTTAGTCAAATTAGAAGCTTTGATAGATTGTCTAATTGTTTGCCTGTGGGCAGCTTCAAAACGATGCCTAGCCCAGACCCTTTCACGTTCGAAGCTCCATCTTTGAAAAGGGTCCATACCCTGGAAGATGTACTCATTTTTAATAACAGTTCCCTTTCAACCTCGGGTACGAGGGCTGGCGTAAAGTCGACCACGAAGTCTACTAAGATTTGAGACTTGATGGTTGTTCGGGGTTGATACTTGATATCAAACCCACTGATTTTGACAACCAATTTGGCCAATCGGCCTGAGAGTTTGGGCATATGCAAAATATTACAAAGAGGATAAATGGTCACCATACAAATTGGGTGACACTGAAAATATGATTTTAGTTTCCTAAAGGCGCTTATTAAAGTAAGCGCTAATTTTTCTAAATGTGGGTATCGGGTCTCGACCTCACCTAAAGTTCCACTAACATAGTAAATAAAAAATTTCGTACCTTGCTCTTCTCGAACTAGGATACCACTTACCGCGACTTCTGAGACTGCTAAGTATATGTAGAGTTGCTCGTCCGCTTTCGGAGTATGAAGCAATGGTGGGCTCGAGATATACCGCTTTGATTCTTCCAATGCCTTTTGACATTCCGGTGTCCAAGCAAATTTCCTTTTTGACCAGTGAGAAGAACCCGTGTCTTCGATCTGAAGACCTCGAGATGAATCGGCCTAAGGCGAATACCCGTCCTTTTAATCTTTGTATGGCCTTAACGCTGTCCACGACTGTGATGTCTTCGATTGCTTTGATTTTATCGGGGTTGATCTCGATCCCCGATTTGACACCATAAAGCCGAGGAACTTTCCCGAACCGACCCTAAAAGCACATTTCTCGGGTTGAGCTTCATGTTGTATTTTCTCAATATGTTAGGTTTCCGCAAATGTGTTAAATGGTCCTCTGCGTGCAGGGACTTAACTAGCATATTATCAATATAGACCTCCATCGATTTACCTATTTTCTCCTCAAACGTTCTTTTTATTAAGCGTTGGTAGGTAGAACAAGCATTTTTTAGCCCACATGGTATTAAATTATAACAATAGGTGCCATACTTAGTGATGAACGAAGTCTTTTCCTGATCCTCCGGGTTCATTTGAATTTGATTGTACCCGGAGTAGGCGTCGAGTAAATTAAGGATCTCGTGGCCGGTCGTGGCATCAATCATGCGATCGATATTCAGAAGAGGAAAAGAGTCTTTGGGACATGCTTTGTTTAAATCATAATAATCTACATACGTTCTAAGTTTGTTGCCCTTTTTAGGGACTACAACTACGTTTGCTAACCATTGGGATATTTTACTTCCCGAATGGATCATATTTTGAGAATTTGGTTACCTCGTCCTTGATGAATGCATGTTTTACCTCGGACTGGGGCCTTCTTTTTTATTTTACTGGTCTGAACTTCGGGTCCTGGCTCAATCGATATGGTGTGATCTCCGGTGGGATCCCTGTCATATCTAAGTGGGACCAAGCAAAACAATCCGTATTATCAATAAGAAATTTAATGAGTTTTTTCTTGAGTTCGGGGGTTAACCCGTACCCATGTATACCTTTTGATCGGGTAGGTATTCGATCAATATGACCTGTTCCTGCTCTTCGACTGTTGATTTAGTGGCGTAGGAATCCTCTGGGATAATAAAGGATCGGGGAATCCAGTAGTCCTCATCCTCATCCGTTCCCTGCTTCTCCAAATGGGTCGAGTCTGGTGGCTGTGGTTTCTATTTAGCCTCCTATTTTCTTTGGCCTCCGATTCCTTTGACGAAAGCGTCGATATCAGTATTACCTCATCGACCGCAAAAATTTCTGTTGCAGCATGTTGCTCCCCATGTACCATTTCATTCCATCCGATGTTGGGAATTTCAGCATTTGGTGAAGGGTTGAAGGGACTGCCCTCATATTGTGAATCCAGGATCTTCCGAGCACGGTGTTGTACCTCATATCGCCCTCGATTACATGGAACTTGGTTTCTTGAATAGTCCTAGCTACGTTCACCGGTAAAACAATTTCACCTTTTGTTGTTTTGCTGGCCATGTTGAAACCATTGAGGGCTCGAGCTGCATGTACAATTTGATCTTGTAGGCCGAGCTGCTCAATGACCCTCAATCAAATAATGTTGGTTGAGCTCCCTGGATCAGTTAACACACGTTTAACCTGAATTTTATTCATAAGGATAGAAATTACCAAAGCATCATTGTGGGGTTGAGATATCCCTTTTGTTTCCTCGCCGTTGAATGATACGGTGCCTTCTAGCACATAATCTCGGGTTTGTTTTTCCCTAGTAATTGATACTTTAGTGCGTTTGAAGACGGGCCCTTGTGGAATATCGACCCCTCCGACGATCATATGAATCAAGTGTTGTGGATCTTCCTGCTTGTTTTTCCTGTTGGCGTCCCTGTCTCTGTAAGTTTTTTTGGCTTGATCGCTGAAGAGCTCTTGAAAGTGGCCCTCGTTGAATAGACGGGCTACCTCCTCCCTCAGTTGTCTGCAGTTTTTGGTTCTGTGGCCATGTGTACTGTGGTACTTGCATATTTTATGGGGGTTTCTTTGGGAAGGATCGGTCTGTAAGGGTCTGGGCCATCTAGTATCTTTGATTCTCCCAATGGTCGACGCAATACCTTATGTGTCAATGCTGAAGTTGTACTACGATAATCGTCGTGCCTCTGTGGGATCAACATGCTTATCGAAATTACTTTTGCTCATGAGTCCTCGGGAACTCTCTCCTCAATTCCTCCTTCGATCGTTTCAGATGGGTTGCATCATGTGCCGTTGTTTCATCGTTCTGCGTTTTATGGTTGATATCAATATCTGTTCGACCGAGGTTCTCTATCGATATCCCTCTGATTTCTACCAACGGGCATGTTCGAATAAACGGAACCTGAAGGTGTCCCCAGTTAGTCATCCTCGACCCTGATCTTAGACTGGTATCAATTGTGCAGATCGGCCCAGGTTACCACCGGATATTCAATTAAATTATGCTTCAGTTTACGTGATGTCACCGAACTCCGTCCGTTCAATCCTTGAATAAAATCTTGAACAACCCAATCGTCTGTGACCGGTGGTAATTCCATGTGTTCTATCTGGAATCAAGATACGAACTCCCTCAACATTTCGTTGTCTTTTTGCTTCACCTTGAAGAGGTCCGATTTCCTAGTCGCAAACTTTATGGACCCTGCATGTGCCTTTACAAAAGAGTCTGCAAGCATGGCGAAGGAATCGATGAAATTAGGTGGTAGATTATGATCATTGCACCCTTCAATAGAGTCTCTCCAAATTTCTTTAGTTGAACAGATTCGATCTCATCATCTTCTAAATCATTTCCTTTTATAACGCATGTATAGGAGGTAACATGCTCATTAGGATCGGTCGTCTCATTGTATTTGGGGATTTCCCGGCATGCGGAACTTCTTGGGAATAGGCTTTGGAGCCGCACTTGGGGGGAACGACTTCTGCACAAACTTTTTCGAATCCATGCCCTTCAAAATCGATGGTGCCCCTGGTATTTGGTCAACCCGGTAGTTGTACGTCTCTACTTTCTTATCATTTGCCTTAATTTTCTTTTCCTCAGATTCAATTCGTTTAGTGAGCTCCTCGAGCATTTTCATAATGGCGGGGTCAGTCCCTCATTCATTGGCGTTTGACCTTTCTGGAACTTGTCCGGTCCGGCGGGTGACTTCTGGTTCGACCCCACTCGGCGCTCAATACTGATTTTGTAGTTGTGCAATAGCGGCTTGTTGGGCATGTAACATCTCGAATATTAATTGGAGGCTGACTCCTCTATCTCCTTCTCCCTGCATACCTCGACCACCAGATCGACCTCCCCTGTGTACGCTACCTTCGGGATCATCACCCAAATTTGCATTTAAAGCGATATGTGAACTGATGTCGACGAGATTGGCAATTGGTGCTCCCTCGAGATCAGCTTGAGGTACCTCGACCCTTGGGGAAATTATATTATCGTTTTCCCCGTGAAATTCGAGGCCGTTGTCACCATGTGTGGGTGTTGTTTGTGAGTTTGACATGTTTTATCCTGAAAACAAAAACACTTACAAGAACAAGTGTAAAGTAGTATGTGTTATTGGAATCAATATTAAGCAATCACTATTAGCCTTAGCCCCACGGTTGACGCCAAACTATTTACCCTAAAATTTAGGTTTTAAGGATATGTGATTTCATTCAACACCAATTGATTAATATGAAGATAAACGACAGAATTGAATTATAAGTAAAGCAAACCAGTGTTCATACAGAACTCAGTCCTCGAGTTGAAGTACTCTCGAACTGATAAGTGCAAGAACCGTTAGAAGATAGAACAAGCTGATGAACAGTAATGTAAGCGAGAAAGAAAGAAGTATATTACTTTGATCTCTGTGAATAATGATGTCTTACAAATGATTAGAACTCCTCTTTATATAGTAGAGGAATTCTACTTATGGTATAACTCTAACTACAGAAGAAAATCACATAATTAGCTAATTAACAGCTTCTGATTTGATCCGTTCCGAGATTTACGCCGTGATCTTCGACCAGTCACAGATATCTCGCTCTTCCGTTATTATGTCATCTCCGATATTACTCGGTATCTGTCTCATTTGGCTCTGATTGTTACCAACCTCGATCTCGAAAGATACTTCGATCTCGAACGCGGTGCCTTACCCTCTTGATTTAGTCGAAGTCGGCATTCGATGCAACATTCTGATCTCGATCAAATAGTAAAATCGGGTGACCCCGATTTCAACCGTATAAATATAAAATATAGTTGTGTGTTTCTTTTTCAACAAAATAGTTGTATGTTTAAATAATTCCAAAAGTCGACCTACCGACGGATATTGAGGGAGAATGCCCTTCATCTTCATAAGAAAATATTGCTCAGCGGCAACCTTGAAATAGGGCAATTTAATAACTTAATATGTTAAGAGTATAATTTACACTTGTTTGGTAAATAAGAGACAGTGTTATTAGTTCGATTAATGAAACTTGAGGATCCCTTCGACTTTTAATTCGAACTTATTAAAGGAAACTTCTATTTGTTTTTCTCTTTAGGGAAGACGGAAAGTTATTGATACTCTTCTATTTTGTATGTTCTCAAATCATTTGGTCATGAGTTTATTTTCTTTCAACAGTACTCCCTCCGAGTCAAAACAAGTAATTTTTTGGGTGTTTTTAAATAAATTAAGAAATTTATCTTTTAACATTAATTAACAATGAAATTGACTATATTAACATTTATTATCTCTTCACATAAACACTCCTAACACATACTCCAACTCTATTTACTCCAAGGACAATGTAGAAAAAAAATAATTAATTCATTCTTAAAATTTAAAAAAATTACTTATTTTGGATCATAATAAAAAAATTAAAAAATCACTTATTGTAGACCAGTCGAAGTATCTAAAATTTTCGTCATTAAAGAGGCTGCAAACTTTCATAATCTTTGGAAAGTTTCACGAGTAATGATGAACTGATAGATATAGTCTTTAGAAAGTAACTCATAAATATGGTAGTCTTTAGAAAAAAGCAGAAATAATTACACGAAATGTGGTAGTCATTAGAATAAGTAATTCCAAGAATAATGATGAAACGCATTAATCTATGAGTCAAAGGGATAATCTAACCTTTTTTTTCTTCTTTGTTTGGCTAGTGCACAAGATCTGTTAAAAGAAAAAAGGGATCTATCTCAATAATTTCTTTATAAATAATCGAAAAGCATATACATGAATGCATCTGAAATCTTAGAAAGGGAAATAAAAGGAACGAATCTTAGTCATGTAAAAACATCAAGTTTAAAGAAGCTTCTTACTTTCCACTTTTGCGTGATTGGATAATTAACAAACCTAATACAAATCCGAAATTCAACGACCCACTCCCGATTTTCAGATTTTCAACTTTCCTCCCCATAAAGTGGAAAAACCTCTAAAAAGAGAATACTAGTTAAATGGGCATTGAATTTCATATATTTATCTTTTCGAGAAGAGTTAGTATCCTAAAATTCCCTAAATTATTACGTATTTGTCAGTTTTTTACTTAAATTTTTTGGTATATTTAAAACTTCCCTGGACTATATTGCCTTTCATAGTACACACTCCTAATTATCTAAAAACGTGCCATGTGGTAATACACATAACTATTTAACCCAGCCTAAAACCCCCATAAACTATAAATTTTTGGTAGTCACCTACTTATCTATTGTCCCCAAAACCCACAGAACTATAGTCCCCTGTATATTAAGACCTCATATTGAATTCTTAGAGGTGAGTCTGTCTAACTGTATTAACTTATAGTTTATACTAAATTTGTGTGTAATCTACTCATGATGTATTACTCTCGGATGACTAACTAATTGTAGGAGTTTTGGCCAGAATAATATCTAATGTAATGAGTTAATTTTTAGATTTAACTGTGGTTGGGCTTTATACTAGACTCCAATTGAATAATTCATTATTGGCATTCACTTTGCAGCATAATAAAATAAATAAAAAAAGGCATATAGTGTTGCATTTATGAAAAATTAAATTATATTACATAAACAAGATTACACAAAATAAAATTTCGCAAATAAGAAACTATTCGGCCAACAACTACATTCTCTAATTCTAAATTACACAAACAAAGTTTAAGACATTCAACTTTATCATCTACAATAAAATATTAGGTTTAATAAGAAGATTTAAATGAGTGTTCTTTCAACAATATATGTAAGACATAAAAGAAGACTAAAACAAGAAAAAAATTATTTCAAAGAAAATAAGAGGGGGAGAAATTTTTCCAGAGAGAACCAGTATGGAAAATTGAAGAAAACAGATGAAATGAAGAAGAAAGTGAAAAATAAAAAAGAAAGATGAAAAATAAGGAAGAATGATGAAAAATGAGGAAGAAAGAAGGGTATAAAGGAAATAAAGAGAATATTAAAAAGAAAAAAATTAAAGAGGGTTATGCTAATTAGCAATTACATTATGTCCAGTGCACCATTTTGATAGCTTTATTCAGCTGTCACGCGCTCCCAAGTAAGTGTGTACACACATTATGCGAGGTCAACAACGAAGGAGTTTAAATATGAAGGGCAATATAGTTTAGGAGGTTTTGGGGACACCAAATAATGTAATTAGAAAACTGACAAAAAATATAATAGTTTAAGGTGGTTTTAGTATATTAACTCTTTTGAGAAAGAGTTACTTGCACTTGATTCGCAAAATTAATACCACGTAGCATGTTTCTTATAAATAAATTTTACATTTAGCCATAAAGAATTAATATTTTATCTTAACAATAATTAATTTACAACTCTTAATCTCAAATATTTGATTCACTTATATATATATATATATATATATGTGTGTGTGTGTGTGTGTGTGTGTGTGTGAGTGTGTGAAGATATGGAAAGAGATATTTTTATGTCAGCAACAAAAGTCCAAGATTATGGAACAGTTGATCTTGTAGAGGATGTGTAATGACTTGACCGGTTGTTTTGAGTATTTTCACCTCGCTCGGTAGTTTGAGGGCATCAATAGCTCCGTATGAAGTATTATAACTTGTGTAAATCGTCAATTTTGATTTTCAGGTTATTCAAAAATTGATTTGTGATAATAGGTTAGATTCACGTAGTTTAGCGTCTATTTATACTCCAACTTCATTACGCTTCACTGTCTTAGGAATGTTAAATGATGTTAAAATGGCTTTAATTGTGGATTTTATGTTTCGCAGGAGCAAAGTGTGGTTATGAGGACCTAGGATGGTGTTTGGAGTCAAATTGAAGGAGAAAGGCCCATTGGAGTTTTTAGCGTGTGAAACACTACAACAAATTTGATTATCAGTGATGAATATATTTGTCACTTATGATTCACTTTTCGTCACCAAAGATTTTTTGTGACGAAATTTTTTTTGTCAA